>WOGJ01195372.1:0-14205 GCA_015342185.1 Leptinotarsa juncta | reverse complement strand
TGATCAATGCGTTCAAGTCAGATTGAAGGTTTTCACAGTCTATGTCGGAATTCATTGGCATATAAATTTTGAGATCGTCAGCAAAGAGAAGTTATTTACAGTGTTGAAAGTTAAGAGCTATATCATTATTAAAAATATTAAAGAGAAATGAACCTAGATGTGATCCCCGAGGGACACCGGAGGTAACATGAATATCACTACAAATGTGGTTTTGAATGTTTACCAACTGTTTTCTATACGATAAATAACTATTCAACCAACATATTAACCAACTTGGAAAACTTATTTCTTGAAGTTTATTGATCAAGAAACCGTGGTTTACCCTATCAAAGGCCTTACAAGAGATTCAAAACAGATATGACTGCTCATTCTCTGTGTTTGGTAGCGAATGAATGACCAACATTAAATATTCATCTGGTTCCACATATCGTTTCGAAAGAAGAATCTCGTGACATGATTAGCTTAATTACATCAATTTATAGAAAGAGATCTTTCGCTGGATAACGATCCAACAAACCGAACATATGTGAATAACTGAACCACTCCTACGCAATGGCGTTGTAGTCAATTGAATTTAGCAGAAATTATATTTCGGGTATATTCTATTTATAGGTAACTTGGCTTCTTGAAAGCTCAGTAACACAGATCTTTGAATCTCAGCTGGATCAATCAGAGATCCTGTTTGCTACAAATATATAACCAGATTGATTCAATATTTGACTACACATAATTGTGGAGCGAAAAACTTTACGGCTTTTAATAATCATACATTTTAATCAATTAATACATTAATTACAGCGCTCTACAAACTTCGATCTCCGTATGGACAAACTATTTAGCCAAGTAGTATATGACCTGTCTCGGGACATGGACATATCCAGCCCTTCTAAAGGGTTTTTGATGTAGAAAAATAAGTTGATGTCAATTAAGGTCGATGATAACGATAGAAAGAGCCATCGAAAGCAATGATTTATGAGGAAACGAGAAGCCATTATTATCATCAGACAAGCTATAGCAATTTAGATAATGAATCACTATGTCAAATACTTTCCATCCAATATCAAATGAACAAACAGGTAACTAGGAATTTTCTAATAATGGTGGACTTCCAGAGTCCCGGTCTTGAAAAGTTCCCAAAAATATCGCTTAGAACATCACAAGGCTGAAGTGAATGTGTTATTGTGAAATTATCAAGTCCGTATGTGAAATTACCTGATAAATATGCCTTCCGCTTAATGACGAAGAGTCAACAAATTTTCAACTGCCTTTCTTCCTTCAACCTACAAAAAACTTTTAACAAAGCAACTTCGACCTCCTCATGATAGCCCTTCTAACACATTAAAACTAATTACCTACCTCTAAACTCCGACATGAGTGGGCGACATAAATAGTTTCATTATCTAAACGAGTGTAGCGTCCATGATTCCTCCTCCTCCGACTTTCCAAGAGACTCCTATAACAACTTTTTTGAAACAATAAAGCTAATCTTCGGCAGCTCTAATACCTTCAAGACCGTGTAACACCAACGTATTTTCCTGAGTGAGACATTAACCGACGGGTCGGATACATTGTTTGATCAGATGCATCAAAAATAATGACGCGAGCTCTGGCAATGATGCCAATGAAATAAGTGTGGCCATAACATTTTACTTCAATAGACAGACGGTAGCGGACAAATTGAATTAGTGGGTCAGGTTGTTGGCAGTTGATTTAATTTGTGCAGGGTCAGGGTTGATCGGATTGATGAGAGAAATTCCAATATTTTACAAATGGATTGGTTGATCACAACACTGTGACAATTATGTTTTTGACACCTTATCGTTTTAAAGTACCTGTTCAGTTTCACTATTCAGTGAAGATGAACAAATACGACATACCAATAATTTTGAACTCCTGGAAAATTATTTTACATTTGTCAATTCAGTAATGACTCTTGTTCCTTGAAATTTTCAAGTTTCAAACTGCAAATATGTTTATAATCAGAACTGTTGAGGAATTTGATGAAAACACTCCGTTATTTCGAACCCAGTCAAGCCATTCTGATTTTCAGTTCAACGAATTGTGGATGTTGTATTAGTGCATATGTTGAATCACATGATCTTCGATGATTCATCAATCTTTTGAGATTAGTTTGCGTTGATTTCTTGAAGAAACAAAAATAAACATCATAGAAGCAAGAATAGACACGCAAGAAGTCGTTTCAACAATTGAATCAAATGCGCTAAGTCTAGAACCCAAGATGTTAAAATGAAATTAAATCATTAAATGCCCATGAGATAGTAGGAATAGTAGCTTTCTCTAGAAAAAAATCGGTAAGTATACAAAGAAAATATTTTTTCATACAAAGGCTACATGTTCATCTGAATTAAATCCTCGATACTTTGACCATCAATCCCATCATCAATATCATTGCATTTGAAAGCAGCGGCAAATGATAATGGAATTGTCCGGATTTAATATTTGAAGGCACGCCTATCAAATTCACCTTAATAACCAAGTCCAGTGATCTAACAAAACCCTGCAAGAATTCAGAAAATTGGTAAACAAATCCCGAATATCATTGTGATGCACTGTTTGGAACCTTTCGTGTAGTAATGAATTTTACTGGAGTTTAATCCCAACACCCAACCGTTATTTTCAACACATCAACACGTGATTCAATCACCAGTAATATTCCCTAATATCCTGCTTATAAAATATTATTTATAGTTCAGACTTGCGTCTTTATGAATTACACAAATTTCGATGTTGATGAACACTTCTTATAGATCAACTGAATCTAACTCAATACCAATACCAAACCAATATCAAACTGTACTTGAGTTTTTGAACAAAAAATGCCAGATCCGGCTTGAAGGACCAAATATTGTGACAGAGATTCTCCACTGATGAAAGTCATACGAGATAAGATAAGTAATGGATAGGTACCAGACGTGGAATTTTTTGAATCAGATTATTATTAATTATTTGATAATTATTTTTAACGAACTCGACAGCTGGGCACTTCTTTATGCAATGAAAATTAAATTAGTTGTAGCATCAAAGCCTAACAAAAGAACATATCATCACCACATACAACGAATACAAATACTCTCATCAATTCGGATGAATCAGATTTGATGTTGCGCCCCATAATACACGATCATTCAATTCCACATCTGGTCCTCCCCGTACGGTAACAAAGGATTAAACCATAAATCCGGAATATGGGAGTAACAGGACAGACATCGCGGATTGTCACTCCCACTCTGTGTAGGTACACAATGTCACTTTTAGTAAATCTGTAGCGCTATGCGACAGCGGATCAAATATGGGTATCGGAGCGTGCCGCGACGGAAAAAACAATGGACGACGTCGCTTTCGCAATGTCACTAGTTTTCAAGATCGTTTCACGCCTACGAATGGCATTTAGGTCTAAGAGATATCACGGCTCTTAATCGGTATTGTTCTGAGTCATGTACGTGAGTTATTGATTCGTTTGTAATGGCATTAGTATACAGCGGATCTTACAGATCCGGCTCGAACGACCAATTATTTTGAAAGACAATGTTTCTCCCAGAGGGAAACTTTTCGAGTCACTATACGTCCTTGAAATTTAAACAGATTAATCAGTTTTGTTGTATTGAATATTTTGTGGAAGTTGAACACTGTTAGTATAATAATGGAGAATGTTGACAGTCTTTTATTTTCATTTCAAAGTATTTCGCATGTTTACTCTCTTGATTTAAATTGTTATAATAATAAATAAATGATGTCTAACAATGACGGTTGGTAAGTCATAAATAAAAATGCGTGCGTATACGAATCATGAAAAACTGTAGAATACATACAAAATACAATTGTCAAATACAAATGAAATGCAATAAAATACTTTTAAAAAATGGCGCAGGATAGGATGAGATGGAATACAAAAGGATAACCAGACCTGATGCTCTTATCAACTTGATTTTCTCCAAAAATATTTAATTACTGTGGGGCACTTTAACTCCGTTTATAATTCATCAGGTACTCTCGGTCCATTTTTGTTATTCCTCGGACATGGCCCGAAACAAACGACCATAGGAAAACAATTGCCAACGACATAAATCACGGTCGACGTATACGAGAGCGAATCCCGATTTTTGTCAACGTTTCGTGTACTTCACCCACACACACGCGATCGGGTCCATCCCACGGGATGGCGCCACGTTCCAATTTTGAACAAATGCCGCTCGATCCGCCTTCTACGTGTCCTGGCTAAATGACAGATCACCCCCGACAGACTACTGCAGGCGATTGTTTACAGAGAAACGCCATTAGGGATATTTCAATTAGGGGGTATCGCCGATTTATGCCTGCTAGATGATGATACTTCATATTGAATTTGATTTTTGAGTTGATTTATTATCTTTTCTGGTAACGAAGCGTTTAGGGAGTGTCGGGGAGGGTTTCAGGGAAATGGAGGAAGAAGAGGAGTTGGGTATCAAATGGTTCAGTTTAACGATCCATGAGTATTCGGAGCATAAAACATGTTTTTCGGAGCTATAATCGACGTTCACAAATGTCTATTAAACTGAAAACAATAACTTTACATGAACGAATTTCAATAATTTTATTATTGACTGCAAAAAGAGTTTCAGATTTCTGACAATATATTAAATACCTTAAAACCAATTTCTTGTATTGGAAAGTGAGAAGAAAAGGACAATTATGGTAAAATCGGAATTTTGAAGAATAGAAAAAGAGATCGAATTCAAAAATCACTTTAAGTCGATAGGTAGAATTATAACATCTTTTATAAAATGAATTTAATAAAAACACTGCTTTCACACCAGAACATAAATACTATCTCTAGAGGCGTTTTCAATAGATCGACTCTAAGTAGTCTACAGCTTATTCTAAATTGACACTAAGAAGTCTAGCACTGTCCTATTTCTTTTTTCAATTTGCCGCGTTTCGCTAAATAGGTTAGCATCATTAGGGGACAACTAATATAACAGTATCGGTCATTATGTTAACTTGGTTAGCAAAACGCGCATCGAGACAAAATATTTTTATTCCGGCGAAGGAAAGTTTTTTCAATAGAATGTTCTTCCTTTTCGTACCATTCTCTAGACACATTTTCACATAGTAGGACCCTTTTCTCATACCCAACTATGTCAACATTGAGTGCAGGATTCAAGGGTTACCAGGGAGTTACCACTTTGGCGTACCCCAATTTTACCATGGCTCCAATATTGCGAGCAGTTAGCTTCTTATTTGATCAGATTATGCTTAGGTAACTTGTTCAAAAATTCCTCAGATAATGTGTGAGAAAAATATCTAATTCCACTCAAAACATATTTTTGTCATCTCGTGACACTGCAAACATCTATTTTTGGCATATTGAGTAACATAAGGTGAGTTTGCACTGAAACGTTTCTGATTATATGCAACACTCATCGTGAGTTTTTAGCTTGACACAAGAGTTAGATGATATCACTGCCCAAAATACCCTCGATCATCTCTGATATTCGTGATTTAACTTGTCTGTTAATGTCAGCTAATGTCCTCTTATGTGGAGTAGTCATCGCCAATTCTCAATTCAGAAGTTACTGTAGTAATTTTAAATTTATCTTAAATTTTTATTGAACATACTTCACAACTATCGTATAAATTCATTCCTTGCGGAACTCCACGAGTGATAGTTATGAGATGAAATGTTTTGCTGATTTCGCAAATAATTATTAAAATATTCTCTATATTCGGAAATACAAACTAGGAATATTCATTACCCGGAACGATTGCACTTCATTGTGTAAATAGAAAAATTTCATGAATAGCATCTAGAATGAAATATAGGTATTATCCTTCGTAATCCCGATCAACAACAAATAGCGATTTCAATTTGGGAACCAGACACTATGAAATTAAATGTAAATAGAGAGCCGGAAATATATTTGCCGGAACGAAATTATGTATGGCGACATATAGTAAATATATGGAAATTAATAATTATCGTGTTTGGTGTAAGCTGATAGTTGAGTGTCGCCTAAATAAATATACCTGCCGTATTTCGTTCAAGGGCGAATTCAAAATGAATGTGGAAAACATCTATAGACATGGAAGGTTCAAACTAATCAAAAATATGACTAAGGTGACGAAATATAAAAATACCAACTTAATTTCACTTTCGACCCAAAAATCCTATTCACAATGGAAAGAGAAACCCAAAGGACTCTAGCCTTCTTGTAAACCTACACACATACAAACAGGTACCTGAACAAAAAAAATCTAAACCGGCCTACACACATGGGAACCTGGTTCGCCAAACTTGGTTCGCACGAACCATGTTCGTCTTTTATTCCCCTGTATGTGGTGTTTAATGAACCAAGATCGCCACAATTTCTATCGAACTTGGTCTTCCGTCGGGTTGGAAAACATTTGTTCGGTTCACCGGCAGGGCGTACCAAGTTCCTCTATGTTGAGGAGGAAAAACGTACGCCATTTTTCACAGTGCTTGTTGTGATATATAGCATAAAAACTATAAGTTCTCAAAGTTTCTTCCAATAGATAGGTAGCGAAGTGTGGAAACAAGGCGATGTTCGTCCGATATCGACTTTCTCCTGTGAGTTTTGATATGTAGAGTGTTATAAGTTCCAATATATAATTGAATTCTGCATTGAATTGAATTCGTTGATTATTGAATACTTGATGTAATCTTTCGCACTATTCTCCCTAAGATGATATTAGAGATTGAGGTGAGACCACTACTCTCTCACGAAGCCACTGCTTGGTCCATTGCGATCTTTTCTTCTTTTTTCTTATAAAACCCCCAAAGTCATGCAATACAACAATAGCAGCGGCAATCTTTGAAGAACTCATCCAAACTGCTGGAATAAAACTAGTAAACCGAACCAAGTGACGAACCAAGAACATGGCTCGCCGAACCAAGTTTAGACAACCAGCCCCAAAAAAAGAGAGGGGTAATCAAAACGTTGTTGAGAGAGCACGACGTATTTGTGAACCTGTGAGTCTTCCTGAGGGACTTCAAAGGAAATGGGTATAGCAGCGGAGGATTCGAGCAAGACATACGACCAAGGAGAAGGAATGCCAAAGTAACCACAGCTAGACTGGTCAAGGACTGGTCAAGACCATTCCTTGACCAGTCTTGGGAGAATCTTAGAGAAACACAAAGTGAAATCAACATAATTTATCAGACAAAGTGTAAGGTCAGCTAAGAACCCTAGAGAACCTTTAGCGAGTCGGTATACATTGGAACCACGAAATGATTTGGGCGTACACACAAGAGAATGTCGACTCGGAAAAACCGACAAATTGATTATAGCCGAACATGTTCTCAACAAAGAAGGCACTCACACTATCTCATTCGAAGATAGAGTTGTACTTGATTAAACTCAAAATGACTTTCCAACAATATACACAGAGGCAATAGAAATTTAAAAACACAGGGAAAATTTTAATAAAAAAGAAGAGGCAATGAACATTAATAAAATCTGGCTACCTGTTCTTAAAGGTAGACAAACAAAGTCAGGTAATCCAATTAAGAAAAACCTAACCACGTCCACTAATAATAATATAAAGCCAGAGCCTTATAAAGCGTTCGCAACGAAGGAAAAAACCATTCGAGCACCAATTCGGGCACCACGATCCTTACCACATAGCCTTTGATAATGTCTAGCAGAAGTAGACGAAAGGTCAGGCATAAAAACCTACAGAACACGGCCAAAAAATCGAAAAATAGCTTTCATACAGAATTTGGAATATTTATGAGTTCATAATTAGAGGACGGCAATTTGAAATTCTCCTAAAAAAGTAAATGAGTTTTAATGTGGAAAATATGGTGGCCACTTTTTCATTCACCTGTTAAAAATATTTGTTAAAATATGTTTTTCCGTTAACCAGCTGTTCCCCTCCTACAAACAACTCACAAAAGTCGAAACTTGTGCGAAATAAGGGCTAACGAGGTCTTACCTTTCAACGTGTGATTCCTAACATGGGTTGGACGATAGGTAGTGAAAATAAATCGTCCGGCCTTGCGGTTCGAACCACCGGTTCTCACACAGCGATCGATTGAGTGAGTGGAGCAAACCACCCACGTCAATCCACCAGGCTACCGTCCCATCTCAATAAATATAGCACCGTTGAACTGTGCGATATAAATAATAATAAATTCAACAAAAAAACATATTAAAATTTTGCATAAATTGGTTTGATGCCAATGGCCATTTTACACACTACCTATATTATGACCGAAGGTTTTAAAGCCTAAAGCTTTTTGACACAATTATTCTGAAAATGTTATTTTTCTCAAAAAGATTTTGAGTGAGACAAACTTTGAAGTTTAATTTTTAGAAAAGTCCCACATTTGAATCTGTTTTCATAATAATTTGTAAAATTGAAAGATCTCAAACTATAGATGTAACTATTCAACCGATGAAATAGATTAAAGGATATCTTGCCAATAATAACCACAGGAAACCATCAAGTCCTCGGGACGGAAATCGCATTCTCTACACTTAACGGATACGGCGTCAAATTCAACAATTCAGTTAACTGTCTTTATGAAACATTCTCCCACAACGAGTCGACAAGAATGGGTAATCGAAATTTCACACAATTTGAAAATATTTGATCCTTCATTTTGATATACGATAGAAATTTCCCACGCTAGTGTCACTAATTTTGTAATCAGTGATTCTTGATAAACACCTTCGAATACCTGTAATAAATCGCTGAGAACTATTTTCTTCCATCAAGTCAAGATTTTTTTTCAGACTGAAGATTGATGATTATGTACGATGAATGACTTCCGGGCCTATCTAAGGACAAACTGATGAGTTCAACGAATATTTGAGAAAATTGGTTATACACCATAGTATAAAAATGTGTAGGTTTTTATACAGCATGAAAATCAAGCAACTTTCTATTATTTAGTCGATATTATGCTGATATATATATAGCTGATATTATCAGCTATAGTTTGAAAAGTATATTTTTCTGAGAAGCAATTCACTTTAGCAAATGTATTAAAGGAAAATTTGAAAGTGAATTGTATCAGATGCATTTTTCAGCCACCAATATAATCCTGGAGTTTGGATGTGCTGAATATAAATAGCATAGATTGATAATTCAGATGGAATCGTATGCTAATATAACGGAGTGATTCAGATGAGGTTTGTCCCTATCATACAAAATCCAGAACTCCTGAGACAACAGAAATTCTTTCTGTTGTCTCACTGCCATACCGGCTCTCTGTGTTCAGAGAAAATTGCTGGCTATGTATTATCGAAGGAATCGATGAATGAAGCTTAAACTATCTGTTGAAGATGTTGTTGTTGGTGCAGATTGTATTAAAATTATCGGAGAGCATTTTCCTGCAGTATAGGAAATTATCGATATTGCCGTCTCTAATCTCTCGATATCACTGGATATCATGAATATCAGTTTTTAAGGTATTCAGCAACCAGACACCCCTTTCCAGACGTCATGTGTGATATAAGCGTCGTTGTTACCGACGTCTGATGAACACGCAGGCCTAGACGAACGGACATGCAGCGAAGTGAAGTCATCCGAAGCTGAGTTGTCGGAGCAGATGGCTCAACACGGTCGAAATCCGAATATTTACGCTCGGGAATTAATTGCGAACGATATTTATACATCAGTGATCTATTAGAGAATATTTTCGGAACATCTCGCGGTAGAAACAGGTGGGTAATGCACGAATGGAATGAAGGGTTCAGAAGCACAATAGGACTGTTGGAAGTGATGCGAATTGAGGAGCCGATTACGATTCATCCATTAAATTATTGCTTTTCCCATAACAGAAACATTAACAAATATGTTTACCGCTACCATTAGTTAAATTGGTTAAGGCTTTCATTGCCGAGATTGTCAATGTTACTATCTTCATTGGTGTTAGGAATCACACGTTAAAAGGTAGGACCTCGTTAGTTTTAGCTCGCATAAGTTTCTCAACTTCTGACAAGTTAAAAATATTTTTTTTATCGGATTTGAAGGCCGTCGTAGTTTGGAACGTTTCACCAATACGAGTGGCTGGCTTCTTCACAGGTTTATTCATCTTGAATCGGTGAAAAATGTAAGCCATTCGTGCTGGCGAAACGTTAGGGTACAGTTCCAAACTACGACGGCCTTCAAACCCGAATGAAGATAGTAGCTAACCATTAATTATCGAAAAGTCAAGATTTCTAGGAATCAATTTTCAAGAGACCTAATTATAAAATATGCAAAAGTATGATCGGCATGAAAAAACACCGATATAAATGAATACTATACAATGGTAAATATCGTGTTGAACGTAGAAGAGAAATACGTAGTGATCCATTTGTAATAATATGCTGCTGGTTTATAAATGCTGGTTTTATCCTTTTTTCGGACAGTGTAACAACGTACAAAAAATAGACAATTGCTGGACATCAAAATTTGGAAGTTAGGCAATTCCGAAAAGGCTGTAGGTTTCGTGCCAATCGCACGAAGGCCGGTCTTTTAGAAATCTGATCGTTTGGTATACCTACTTATATTTTCTCACATTATGCGGTTGTTTTTGTTCTCTTAACTTCATCTTACTCTACGAGGATGGTGTTTTTCTCTGTCCAAGAGAAAATGAAAGTCCAAGATTTCAAATATAAAGTGTAATAAGTAGAAAACGACTCTATGAACAAAATAATAAAAAAAACAACGTGTATAATATTTTAAAAAAAAGATAATGTTAAATTCTGTAAAATAAGAGAAAATAGAACAAAGGAAATGATGATATTTACTAATATGATATTTACTAATAATTTAACCTGTTGGATAACTACAAACGCACCAACCCGGTTATACTTTTACTTCAGGGAGAGTGGTGTATAACTTAAAATTTTCGCCCTTTTTTGTAGGTGGTTCGTGGTCAACCATAGGTTCTGTTGACCCGGGGTGTCTTCAACACCAAAACTTTTAATTTAAAACTCCCCTCTACCCAATACCGACTTAGGATTTCACTACACCGATTTTTCCTAAATTTGGCACCACGCGTTTAGAGAAAATAACTCCTCTATTTAGGCCCCTATTTAGGTCTCATCCCTAGCCTCGAAGGCTGAGGCATTACTATCGCAATGGCCGTTATTACACATTGAAAACTTTCCGCCAGGGAAAAAAACTTTTCGCAAAAATCTCAAAACAAGCCACGTTGTCTGTATGGGAAATTAATTTTGACCCAAAACGAATGCGATACTTCGAATTCTTCGAACACGTTTGAGTCGATCCCCCAATTTAAAATGTTATCAATGGGCTCAGAATATTCCTGGGGTCATTTGTTCAATACAAACACAAAATCTTCAACAGTTGAACCGGGGAACCATTGTTTTTCGAAATTAGTATCCTAGTGCCTTTTCCCTGAAAATTCATCAGGTGATGAATTGATTATTACGAGTTTTTCGAATGAATGAAATCCATTAAAATTTTTTGTTTTTCGGAAAATGTATTGTTTGCATACAGTTATAAGAAATATACATATAATGTATATCACTTATCAAAGAAACAATCCACGTGTTTGTTTAAACAACTAATACGAAATTCTGAAAATTTCAAAAACAAATGAACCTTTCAGAGGTGCACCGAAATAATATAAATACACATTGTAGAAGATAAGTAAATGAGTAAGAATATCTCCGAAAAATGACAAAATGCAATAACGTTCTTTAAATCTAAATTTGTCTTATTTCTGAAACTACAAGTAACAATATGAAGAACTTGGAAGATGACTCAATTTTTTACTTATGAAATTAACAGAATCAAATGTAATTGACTTCTATGCTCATAAAAAAGGCTTCCGAAGTGTTTTTCCCCCTTTAATAAAAAAATCTATACACAAGACTGGTCTAATCCATCAACGTGATGTTACCAAGACATATCGTTATACAACAAAGAAATGGAGTCAATCAGAATGGTGTGCCTTGTCATTATTACTGCCAATCCAACAGTTGATGAGACAGAAGAGTCATCAACGGTCAGCTAGAATACACACCGTATAACTAGAAATCGTATAGAAATGAGTATTTGGAGAATCAAGTATACTTTTGACTTTTTAACAGCGCCACCTTCATTTTCATCAAATATTTAACTGTGAAATCGTAAAATTCAGAAAATGTTCCTGAAAGTATCGTCGATACATTTTCCTTTCATTAGTTGTCAGATCTGATTTACAACTTGCTTGTGGCAGCAGCACCCGAAGTGACTCACCGCTGCAAGCCTTGGAAACCACTTCCTAATTGATCCAACGCCCACCCCATCTCGCGGATACCATTAATAATCAACGATTCAAACATTCGAATTCCATATAACAACACCTAGCGAGCTTAGTAGTCATTAGTGGTTGACACCGTCTAATTGTAAAATATGACTCGAGAATAGTTCAAGCCCAAACACGCTTCCCATCATTCAATCAGTGATAACTTTGTTACCGTTAATGAATTTAATGAAAAATGTCGAATATTCATATCGGCGTTACGACAAAGTGAAGAATCGAGTCGCAACAGTCCTGAGAAAAACAAAGATTTATAATATGGGAGAACTGAAAAATGGGCGGTCGATATTAAAGACGATATATTGGTATGCGTAGGTTATCAATATGGCGATTTCAACATCTTTGAAGACGGCCAAAGAAAAACAGGCTACTAAAATCGAAAACAACACGAACGATATATGGTTTGTATAATGTAATCAAAAATGGAAATCGAACTTTAAACACATTAAGGATTTTATTTCAACCGTGCAATGACAAAAAGTCATTACACAGACTGTATAAACTAACCTGTGCTATTTTTTTTTTCAGTTCTGGGCTATCAGAATATTTCTGATTCTTTTGATCATAAATTAAAATACGAAATTATCGAATTATCCGAGGATATTGAACAATTGTTTGTCAGTATTTCATTTAACGGTTGCCGTTTTGTTGTCGGTGTTACATATAAACCACCAGATCAACCTTACAAATTTTTCATTGATACTATTGAGGCCAGTATAAGCATTGCTATGTCATATTCTGAAAGGATAGTATGTGTTGGCGACGTCAATGTGAATTTCTTAAATAATACCGCCCCATCAGTAAAATACTTCAACTCAATGCTCTCAGCAATGGAAATGCACCAACTTGTTACAAAACCTACACACATTACATCTCATTCCCAATCTCTCATTGATGTGTTGATATGCAACAAAATGAATTTTATTGAATCTATTGAGATAATAGAATCGGATTTTTCCTTGCATGAGTGCATTAGCTCTACATTAATTTGCAGAAAACCTAAAATTGAACCTTTGATAATTAAAATTAGAGATAATAAAAACTTAGATGAGTACTCATTTTTTAATGACTTCTCTGAACTTGGGTTAAGTGAAATATTTCATATACAAGATATCGACGAAAAGATCGAAATTCTTACAAGAAAATTACTGGGTCTATATAACATGCACTTTCCAGAGAAAAGCGTTAGGATAACTAAAAAATATGCTCCGTGGTTGACTACTGAAATCAAAGAACTAATGAAAAAAAGAGATAAAGCTAAAGTGAGACATAAAAAAAAACCAACACTAGACAATTGGAATGAATTCAAACGTTTGAGAAACCTAACTAACCGCGAAGTAGAAAACCGAAAGCGTGAGTACTTTAATAATGCCTTCTTGAATAGCTCCAGAAAAGAATTATGGAAAAAACTTACATCCCTATCCAGTGCTAATGACTCGCATACTGATATAACAAATGTGTTCAAAGACGCAAATGCAATAAATAATTTCTTTATAGATAACATACCTAAGAACTCAGCTACTACTTCCATAAATACTTTTTACGATAATATTGTCTTATGTGAAAAAGAATTCAGTTTCCAACTTATAGATGAAGCTACAGTGCTCAAATTCCTTATACGAATAAAAAACAGCTCTGCTGGCTCTGACAACTTAAGTATAGCTTTCATAAAAATTTGTTGTCCCTACATCTTGCCTTTCTTGGTACATATCTTTAATAGTATAATACTGTCATCTAAATATCCCTCTACTTGGAAATTTGCTATTGTTACCCCTATTCCGAAAAACGATAATCCCTCACAGTTTTCTGACCTTAGGCCTATAAGCATCTTGACGGGCTTATCTAAATTGTTTGAGAAAATTTTAGCCAGTCAACTATCTGAACATCTCAATGAAAATAAAATCTTACCCTCTATTCAGTCG
>WOGJ01195128.1:0-14280 GCA_015342185.1 Leptinotarsa juncta | reverse complement strand
AACCTGGGAGAAACTATAATTAAATAATATAAACACAAAAAAGAAATCAAGTCGAGTTAACAATTTCAAAAAATTAGTTATTGTTTAGTTTAGAATATTCATTTTAGAAATTACAAGGTCGGGAACGGATAAGAGGCTAAAGATTTAAGTAAGTCTTCAAATCTTTTTTAAAGTTTTCAATGGTGTATGATCGAAATTCGCAGGGTAGTTGATTATAATATTTGGGTTCATTATACAAGAAGCAGCGGGTGAAGATGGAAGATTTGTGTTTGGGGATGACCAGAACTCCAGAACTGAACTGTTCCTTGAATTAAAGCAGTTAATCGTAGAAACTGTTTTAGCTTTTTTAGTAAGTAATAAGGTTGTCGAGTTTTCAAAACTTTATGTGTGTTGGTTTTTCAACATTCAACCATCCTGATTCTTGCATTGCTGGGGATATATGGTCGTATTTCCGTAAATACACTGTAGTCGGAGAGCATTCGATTGTAAAAACTCGAAATTACTATACATTCAAGTAACTTTCCGTTGCCTGTCTCTGATGCACAATGACTTCTGACCCTTTCTTTTACCCATCTCAAAAACCAAAACAGAATAATCGACCTGTATTTGTTGACTTGAAATTACCACGAAATATCATCTTGATATAAAAAATCTTCCAAGACCTCTGCAACAGTTGTGTGTAATTAGCATCGAATTTCACAGCATATCGAAAGTGGAGCAAAAGTGGGTAGAGGAAGAAACGGACCTTTCAGACAAACAAACTACTGTTACCGCCTGAACAATAAGTGGTACCTTGCACAACAGCATCCATTGTGAAAATGCTACCGGATTAGTGTCAACAGTGCTGGTTCTCACCTGTAAGTCAATTTGTATTTAAGCGAGCAATAAGTGCGTCTATTGTGAATTAATTAAAGGCAAAATAATTAAGTTACACACTTGGAGAAAAGCATTTGATCTTCCAACAACAATAATAACAAAATTTCAGATAGTTAGAAGAATAAAATTTGTCCTGAGTGTGAAGAAAAACTCTACATGAATACATATATTAGTACAGTATCCCGCCGCAAAATCACTATGTTCATAGCGTAGTTAATCAAACTCAAATTTTTACATACATTTATGAATATAAAAATACATTTATGGCAGGTTGGCAGTCAAAAAGTGTCCGCCAATATTTTATTTGAAAACATCAAGCTACCAAAATACTTCATGGAATGGAGCCGAGTCAATCACTCTTCAAAACTTGGAAGGATCGATTGCAGCTTGAGAAATGGTTCTGAAGCAGATTCTATGAAACTCTTACATTTATTCTTTAAACTCCATTCTGAAATGTTATTAATATCCTTTTACTGATTTGAAGAGTTTCAAATTATCAACAAAAAGAAGACAATCTATATATTTCATAACTGACGGTAAATCATTGATGAAAATTATGAACAAAAGTGGACCTAGATTCGATCCTTGTGGTACACCTGACCTAGCTAGAAATTTATCTGAAATTTTTCAGTTATGTTTGACAATGAAAAACCGATTTTGAAGATAATTCACCGTTACTTCCAATTTTTTTTTGTTTCATATTTACTCATATATTATGAAATTTGTTTTCAGATGTCTTATACTTTATTTGGTTTCCCCGATGTAGCCATTGTAAATACATACACACAAATAGCCACATTTTGACTGACACCCTGTCGTAAATGTATTCTCATATTCTCAAATATATATAAAATTTGAGTTTGATTAACTACGCTATGGACGTAGTAATTCTACAGCGGGATCCTAGACGATATGGAATACCTAACAAATGATTAGCTGATGAGGAACTATAGCAAAATGAATAAAAACTTAATATAGCTTCCCGAACACTTTTAATTCAAATATTTTTGGCATTACCTCGATGATATGGGTTTGTTGTTTTTCTACTATTAATTCATTCAGCTTCCTTTTTGTTGTGAAATTTATATAATTTCTTTCATTTGAAATATTCTCCTCATTCGGGATATTCACAGATATTTCTATTACGACTCAGAGTATAGTATTCTGTTTCATATGACATGATTCTATGATTCATGACAAATTTCATTCTCAAGAGCACTAGTTGAGATAAATATTGGAAAAAGCGTCAATTATATGACCAATTTATGTTGAGTAAGTAGACAAAATAATCCATAACTCATATCTCCGAACAAAAACAATTGACCAGATTCCTAACTAACTAACTTCCAGGCCAATTACAGATGAGCATTCCATAAATGTACAGCTGTGTTTCAATTTTTCCACCTAATTGAAAAATATTCTCAAACGTCATACGTAATCGTTAAAATATATAGTTTTTATCAAAAAATAAGAATAAAAATGTAGACTAGAAAATCAGAAACGAATGTACATCAACAGAAATTTGTGATAGAACGAATAAATCCATTTTACACTTGATGAAAAATGAGAGTAGTTAGAAACTCAGATAGCCAGTTAGCTTCACATGTCATACCAAATTGTAAGTCAGTTTTTTAGAGTAGTCTCAAGTCCCACTTAACTTTAAACCTATCCGAGATTTACGTTTTGTTATGAAATCAATTGGTATTGGTCTGATTCGAGATATCCTTTACAAAAAAATCCAATTTTGAATATTTCCCAAAATGTCATGAAGAAGTATACTATTCTGCTGGTCATTACTCGCTTGAATGATTTAGAATATGCTCACGTCGTTAACCTTCAATCTTTAATTTGTATTATCATGTAAATGTGGCCGTGTCAGTGGCCATTAGATGCCGAGACCTGTTAATATTATTTAAAAAAATATATATGACATAGAAATGTATAGAATGCTCATACATTATTGTTCATTGCGACACAGTTTCCAAC
This sequence comes from Leptinotarsa juncta, assembly GCA_015342185.1. Classification (NCBI taxonomy): domain Eukaryota; kingdom Metazoa; phylum Arthropoda; class Insecta; order Coleoptera; family Chrysomelidae; genus Leptinotarsa; species Leptinotarsa juncta. The sequence continues at coordinate 11,418 of WOGJ01195128.1, read as the reverse complement.
CCGACAAACCGGCCGGCATCCACTGACCAAGCCGTCTACCTTTCTTCTTTCTCTTCTCGAACTTCAGCTGCGAGGTGATGACATAACCTCACAAGGACGAAAGAGAAGAAAGTTCGAAATTTCCGTAAACTGTCTCGAATCCGGCAAAGAGTCAGCGTACCCGCTGTAGAGATTATTCGCGTTATGCAATATTGATTAAGGCGAGTGTGTTTCTATAAGCAGATAGGGTTATTCGATATTTTGATTTTAGAGTTTTACTAGGTTATTTTGAAAGTTTCGTCATTTAATGTCATGTGTTTGCCGAACACCCCGGAACCCAGGAATTTGGCAATAATAGTGTTAATGAACTCACTGTTCGACTTTGGTTTGCAAAATTCCGTTCCGGAAATTTTTGCCTCGAAGATGAGACCAGAAGTCGTCGACCTACAGTAATACAGAACGAGGATTTGAGGACTCTGACGGAGAATAACCCATCATAAAAATCAGTTTTTCCGTTAATCAGCTGTCGCCCAGAAATACGAACGACAACTCTCAGAAGTTGAGAAACTTGTCCGAGCTAAGGACTAACGCGAGGTCTTACCTTTTAACGTGTGATTCCTAACACGGTGCGTGGAATGGCTGAAGAACTAGACGTCAGCTCTCATGCAGTTTTTGATGGTTTGAAACGTATTGGAAAGATCAGAACACCCCGAAAAAGAGGTGCTCCACGATCTGAACGACGGACAGAAGTTGTCGCGTTTCGAGTTATGTCTTCTTTGCTTTTGAGAAAAGTGGATCCTCTATTACACCAGCAGAAGTTCAGAACAGTAATTGGACACTGAAGAGCGACCCAGGCATTTCCCAAAGGGAAAACTGTGGTTACTGTATGGTGATCAGCGGCTGATGAGATTCACTATAATTTTCGCTATATCATCACAGCAAGTCCTATTATGAGGAATTCGAAGGAATGTGCCAGAAATTGTGCCAGCAGAAGCTCTTCAGCACTTTTCCAGAATCGCCGTTCAAAAATTAAACGAATTGAGCTTCTTCTATCTTACCTATCACACTCCCCAGATTTGTCGCTAAAACGATCATCATTTTCCAAGTACTTTAATAACTTTCTCACTGGATAAATTTTTGCCAATCAGGACCAGGAAAAACGGCCTTCTTCAACTTCATCGAATCCCAAGCTACCTATGTTTATGCTGACGGAATTAGTCGACTTGTGTTACGTTGGTTAAAGTACTAGTCTGGTCAAATTAGACCAAAAATAAGAGTAAAGCTACCTAACTTCCCATCAAGATGAAAATCAGTAAGATTGTTTTAAATATGATGAATAAAATTGTCTTTCCCTGTAAGGAAAAAAATATTTTTCAAGGTCAAAGATTTTCGCGATTTTCAGCAAAACGGTAAGTTTTATCATAAAAATACCGCAGACAAAATTATAGATCATAAAATTATCTACAAAAATTGTATCAATACTTTTGATTTTATTTGATGAAAATATGATACTTCCAACCAGTCAACAAAAATTCTTACAAATACTTACAACAAGTGTCGGGTTATTTCAATGTTGAAAGAAAAATTTACTGCTGAAAATATATTGGTAAAACAAGCTAGTAATGATGGTGATGTATTGATAATTGAAACAGCAATAAAGCAAGTCAATTTGAAAAATACAACTATTGTTGTTGGTGAAGATGTAGATTTACTCGTATTTCTCACTGCTCGAAATCCAACTGAAAAAACTGCATTTTATAGGAGGGGTAAAGTAACAGTTTTCAAAATGTTTGAAAAACAAAGTGTAGTTCGACATGCTGACGATTTGAAAATAGTAATTCAAACTGACGAAAAATTATCACTAACGGCATTCGCTTTCTTCTTTCTATGTACGGATCTCCTAAAAAACTACCTGCTTAAAAATACCAAAAATAAAAAACAAGTACAATAACCTTGTCTTCCTCCAACCTCAGTTGCTGCTCATCAACATCTTTTTCGGGTATATTACCAAGTTCACGTGTGGCTTGGTTATCAGCTAGACCCTTCAGACTGGGGTTGGAAGTTGGTCAATTCATTAGAACCAGTCCAAAGTTTACTTCCACCTGCGCAGGAAAAACTGCTGAACACAATTTTTTGCAACTGCAAAAAGAGGTGCAGTGCTAAATGTGGTTGCAAAAAAGCCGGACTGTTTTGTTCTCTGGTATGTACACATTGTCAAGCGGTTTGTGCTCTAATATTGAATCACCAACACTGGAGGATCTGTATGATTCCAACGCGGCGATACATAGCTATTAACGCAGGAGAAGAACAAGAACAAGATGAAGAACAAGACGAACAAAAAAAAAGAACAAGAAGATGAACAAGAAAAAGAATTTGATAGTTACTACTTGGACGATTCAATTTCACAACTGTTTTAAACTTAAATTGCTCTTATCTTTTCAATATCTGCTAATATCCATTATTTTGCAATAGTTTCAAATTAAACATGATCACAACTGACCTGTGTAATAGGCCTACTGGGGAAAACACGTTTTAAAAAACGTGCTGAGTATACTACCTCATAAGTGGCGTGGAAACGTGTGCATATGATGACGATTACAAATTTTACTCATTTTTGAATCGTTATATCTCAAAAACGATGGCTCATAGGAAAAAAAATATTGATACATTTTTTGTTGATAATTTTATGATCTATAATTTTTCTCTGAAGTATTTTTATGATAAAATTTGCCATTTTGCTGGAAATTACGAAAATACTCATTTTTTTGACCTTTGACTTTGAATAAAATTTTTTCCATACAGGGGAAAGATGAGGAACTTTCAAATTTCATTTTTAATTATATTTTAAACAATCTTGCTGATTATCAGCTTGGTGGGAATTTAGGTAGCTTCGAATGTCTAAATTGACCGGACTATACACTGATTCAAATGTCGCTTATTTCTATTGAATTGAAAGTCTGAATTTTTTTCCGGAGAACACCGTGTGAAATGTATATTCAACTTCGCAGTATAAATACATTTCATAAGGTATAAAAAACTTTCCCAACTCACATCACACGGAAACAGTATGAGACATTTATCTTTATTTTAGATCAGAGTATCCAGATGTGAATATATCTAGACAGATGAATTGTTAGTTAATATCCTCCATGGATATTCTGGTGGAAAGCAGTATTGCGTTATTGAGTGAGTATTAATGAATTTCTCAGTTCTAGTATGTGGTGCTTAGATTTAGGTTAAGTAATTAACTTAAATCATCTTTCAATTCAATGATGACTTTGTTGTCGAATTTACTGTGATCATCTGCAATAGTTGCTTTTATAATGTTGATGATTCTTTTTGGAATATAAAATCCCAAATAAGAGGAGTCGTGAAATATATTGAAGAAATGTACTAAGAAAATAAAAATATTACGTTATAGTTTCTAGGATTCATTTTCCTTCAAGAATTATTATACTTCAGTTGAGCTAGTTCAATATATTGAATCATTATAAAATATCAATATTAATATATTGAAATACTTCTTTTGAGTAACATAATACTCACTTGATTTGGATACAGGCTGGACTTCAAAGCAAAACACTGAGTGAAGATTCTTCTCTTCGCAGTACCCTGAGATGGCCACACAAGCAGCAAAGAAAGTCAAATGCCATATGAAGAGGAGGCAAGTCGCAGCTCCTACAAAACCATCATATTTTTCATTTCCATTTTCGAAATAGAAGTGTCATCTCACTATATTTACCTGAATAAATGCAAAATATTGTCACTGATGGGAAGGGACTGAAGATACCAATCCAGAAACTGAAGAAATCGGTTACAGATGTAATTGTGATAGACACTGCCGCTTCGGATAACATCTGGGCCATCCTTTCAGGAACAGGCGTTTTTATTGAAGTCCTCCTCCAGGCTGCTAACATCACGAAAGTGTCGTCGATACCAATTCCTGAGAAACAATCAATTATCGAATCACAGAAAATTTCAAAATAAATATTGAGATAACATATTGTTGTAGAACATGCCCTCAAGAAAGTACCGCCGGCCGCCGCTGGTAGCCATAATTCAATTGTGATGTCACCCAGGTCACGCTTAATGTTCGCGCCGCTTCGATAGAACTCCAGCGCCTTCGAATGCGCCTTCGATTGTCATCCACTCGCCTATCGAGACAGTTAAGTGGAAGTGATAGTGTGGTATGCGGAGCGATCTAATAAGGCGATAGACATTCGAATAATAGTTGAAGTTTCAGTTGAAATGATAAGTTGAGTTTGATAATAACTCACTGAGAAAAACGTAAGAGTATTCAAAAAACACTTTATTGTAAGATTTTCACTAGACAGTGTCAGAAAAATGCAAGACGTGTTTCGTCATACATTGGCTTCTTCGGGAGTATATTTACTAAAGACACGCCTGATTTTCATCAAGTATGGGCCAATTCTATCATAAATATTGAGAGAGAAACTTCACGAAAAATCTACTTCTCTTCATCAAAGATATGAGCAAAGCCTTGGAAAATCAACAGACATATAGAGTTAATGATAACATATTACCTGAAGACCTGACATCTTCAATACGATATGAATTTTGTTGAAATAATGCCTTCAGTATTTTTTAAAATTTCCAATGCTGGTTATCAACTTACCTATCATCAGAAAAGGAGCAGCTAAATTCAAACCAATGAAGTCAACTCCAGCGTACATGCAGAATCCGAAACCACATAGTGTAGCCATGGCGGCACTTATGTTACCCAGTAGTCCTAACCATGGCTTCGATCGTACCCAGTCGAACATCATACATGTCACTGAAAGTAAAAATTATTTCGTATGAACATGACCTATTGACGAAGAATCATCATAGGAAGTTTAAAGTAGTTATCAATCCGATTTGATGTTATAATGGCAGGACAGACAATTTCGATTTTTGCTTCGATGAGTTTGCTGGGGGTTAAAATAGACATCAATATGTCTTGGCACAATCAAATCGATGGAATTGCAATGGCTGCTTCTCAGAAGCTTGGAACACTGTTCCAAACCAAAAAAATGAACAAACCTTAGCAACTTTTGATGGTTAAGGTTAAGGTTAAGGTTCATCTCAATACACCTCGAACTCCATTGTTGAAGAACTTATTTATTTGGAGAACTGCGTATATGTGATACACAGGCACCGCTCTTAGAACGCATTGAGGATTTTCCTGTAGCGTTTGTGTTTTGTTCAGAAAAGAAAACATAAAACTAACACATCAGGGGTAGAACGAATCCACAACTAGCACTTTTCCCAAACACCAAACTTGCTATATACTATTCTTGACGCGAGTTTCACCGCGATGCACTATCGTGCATCTGTTAAAAAAATGGCGATAATTATTTTCGTTCAATTATCCCTGAGGCCCAATCGAATAATAACCAATAATTTCACCACATATATTTAGAGAAAATTGCTCTTGACAGTGGGATTCCATGGTGGCATGCGACTTTTCTTCAACCCAGAAATGGTTACTGATTTTTCTGGTACTTATTTCAGGGATTTTTTCAACTGAATTTGAAAACACTTTTCTTGGTTTCCGATATTCGTATAGTATGGTGTGTCTTTTTGAATAACGCGCGCTCTTGCATATTTTGCATATTGGCAAACAGCATTCATAAAATTACCCATAATAGTTAATCCTTCGAAAAGTATTACGTATTTGAAATTTGATGTGAGCATCAATTATTTTGTCACCGCCATTGTTTCCTCAACAACAAAATTGTTAAGACGTCATATGCATTTTGCGTAATAAATCATTTTCATTCATTTTATACGAAACCATTCATGGGCTGAAAAAAATATTTCAGCTTCACCAATAATATTGATTAAAAAAAGAGGTATTTACTGATGCATTGACCATGCATAAAAATCGTTTATATTTTTCATGTGAAAATCGCATGTTGATCAAAAAGAAGTTAAGAGAGCAAATTCACCCTAAAATAAATGGGGATTACGAAAACATTTTTTTTTCATTTTGAGAAAAAACAGTGGCGTTCATAATATTTAGTCCACATTGATGTACGTACGCCACTGGTTAAATCCTTAAAAACCTCTCACATCAAAAATGGCTGTTGATGTTTAGAGGGTGTGCGAATTTCATAAACATAATTGGGAAATTATCAAAGTCATGATGAAAAAACAATTTTTTTCACAAGATTTTCAACATCATGTAGCACAAAGGTCTGTATTTATAATTTTTTTGTTTTTTTTTGAGAATTAAATATTTCTCATTTTGTTTATTTTTCATAAAGGAAACAATAAAAAATCAGATCATCTAAAGTAAACTTTCAAAATATACTCAAAAACTATAAAGGGTAAAGAATGATTTTCAAAATTCTTATTACACATTTAACGGTAATTATACTTACCAACAGAAAAAACGGCCATTATAATGAAAGTAGAAGCAAAGTATGGTACAACTGACTGTGCATTTTTCTCCAATTCATGTCCTAGAGTCCCAGATGTGAATCTAGCTATTCTTATATGTTCAAACTTGTTTTCCTTGTCTTGAAGTTGTTCGATAAGATCTAAGAATGCATCCTCCCACGCTGCACCCCTGTGGATATCAAGATAAAGTAATAATTATACAAATTCGAATATTGATAACGTTGAAAAATGATATCCTTCGATAGTACAATCGTAGGCTATTAAAAAAATAAGATGATTATTCAAACTCACGGGTTACATATTTTGTTTATTGGCGAGAGGCATAAAAGTTAGAAATATTTTGCGTGTTGGGTGATTTTCTGCTATCAAAAAAATGGATACAAAAATGTTCATCAAAAATGTAAAAAATGGAATTGACTGCTCAAAAACACTTCAAATGTTGACAGTGACATATGGAGATTGTACTCGACGAATTACTATTAGAGAAGTTGCCGAGGATGTTGGCTTATCGGTTGGACCATCCCATGCAATATTTTTCGAAAATGTACGCTACCAGACGCATGAAGCGTGTGGTTGTGAAGTTCCTTCCAAAATTGCTGAATTTTGACCAAAAAAAACATGAGCATCGCAAACTGGTGCCGAATCATCTGTACATGGTTATGACATCGTAACCAAAGTCTAATCATCAATGGAAGAGCCCAGCAGAACCAAGACCAAAAAAACACGCCAAGTTCGATTAAATATCAATGTTTTACTCAACTTTTTCTTTGATTACCATGGCAGAGTGTATCAGGAGTTGTTGCCACATGGAGTATCATGTTGAAGTTATGCGCCGCTTGCGAGAAGCAATACGGAGAAAACGTCAGGTACTCTGGAGAAACAATTCATGACGTATGCATCACGAAATGTACCTGCTCACTCGCCATTGCTTGTTCGTAATTTTTTGGCTGAAAACAACGCCGTAATCATGCCTCAGCCACCATATTCACCAGATTTTGGCTCCCTGCGACTTTTTGTATCTAAACAAGATTGAAGGAACTCTTAAAAGGACGGCGTTTGGCAAAGATTGAAGAGATGAAAACCGAATCGCTGGCAAAGCTCAAGAACATATCAAAAAAACTTTCAGAACTGCTCGGAATATCGGGAAAACGCTGGTATAAGTGTATTATGTAAGAGGAGGACTACTTTGAATGGGACAAGATAGAAATTGATGAAAAAAATTAATATTTTTTGAGAAAAATGGTAGTATTTCGTGAATTTGGTACTTTTTTGTATTATGACAAGTGAAAAAAATCAAAATTTATAAAATTCTCCACACAATCATTCAATTGAATACTCACAACTTGTCTAATTTTTTCGTGTCAGAGTTTCCAAAATACGCCAGTTGCAATGATGGCACACTGATGATGAATCCTTCTTCGCTGACTTCGGTACCACCGAAAAATACAGGAAAAGCATGAGCATCCCATGTGACTGGGTTGAACATGAGTGGAAAAGTGAGGTTGATATTCTTACTTTCGACCTGAAAAAAATAAAGAAATGGTGAATGGGCAGCTAAACACGAATGGAAATTCGGATTCAAATGAAAAAAAATAGATATTCATCTATTTGCTTTTGAAACAATTGCCTTTTTCTATTTTTCAATTATGAGTTTATAACTACCCAGTTAAACTTGTTTGAATTGTTTGGTTTAAATTGAGTCTCTAAAAATGGAAAGAAACTTCATTTATTGTTATTCCACCAACAAAAAATGTTTCAATTTGGTACATTCACGGTTCATGAGGCTTCAACTTGACCATTTGTTGGATAGTTTTGCAAATTTCCTCGAAAAATGTTCAGAATATATTTTCCAGTCCAGAGAAATTTTCAATATAATTCATACGTATTCATTAGTATCGTAGAAGATTGGTGAATCACCATGGACAGAATTTAATTTTAAAAGAATATTTCGTGGCGAATATAAACGCATTAATTCCATCATGATAATTTCTTTATTGAAATTTCATTACAGGACATAAATGATACCTATTTGAACAGAGGTAATATTGGAATTTAATAACAGTTCTGGTTAAACATAATTCCACCATTATCTTGAAGAAACTTCAGTAAATACAGCTTTATGATTTAATAAAAGTAATTCAATGATTCACTTTCTCTTCAATTGTTATTGGTAATCCATCATCTTCGAAATTGATGGAAGATGTGGAGTCAAAATTCCTGTCTGCAAAAATAGTGTCTATTAGAAATATTCATGAATATTTTTTTATTACATGTTTTATATTAGCTTCACCTGTATGTATGTATGTATGTATGATCGTTTGTATGCACGTTTGCTTGTAACTCTCAAGCTCGGGATCTGTAGTGTTAATTATCGGCATTAGTGCTTGATCAATTCGCGAGCAGATGGCGCTGTATATATCCTACTTGATATTTTTTGATCTATTCGCGGGCAGATGACACTGTACGTAACCTACTTAGTATTTCTTATCTATTCGCGGCAGATGGCGGTGTATGTAACCTACTTGATATAAATAAATATAGTTTAAAAAACTAAAAAACACGCTTTGTAACCTACTTGATATAAATAAATATAGTTTAAAAAACTAAAAAACACGCTTTTTAACAACATCGAACTAAAAAGTTGAAAATGAATATAGTTTAAAAAACTAAAGAACATGCTTTTAAATAACATCGAACTAAAAAGTTAAAAATATTTTTTTTAAATGAGCTTAAAACAATAACGATAGAAAAATACTAGTATTATTGTGACAAAAGCGTGGGCGCTTTAATACAAAATAATACAAGAGACGAACTTTATTATCTGTAATATAAATATGAAAGAGTGAAATTGATTCAGTATTTTATCATTCATGTCTGCATATTACAAATCTACTCTTTCAGTTAGTTTTTTTTCAATAATTCTTCTATAGTACATAGTTCCATGTGTGATTTGATATAACTGAGATGATCTAAATTTAGGTTAAATGTTACATTAGTTGATTTCAACCAGTAACCATATCGATATTCTGATTCAAAGAATCAGTAACGCACAAAGCACAAAGAATGTACAGTACAAGAAGTAAAAAAATATGGAAAAAAGAGAGATTTTAAGAATCTCTACTCAAGTACAAGGTCAAAATTTCTGTCATCTAGTTATATGTCAAGGGATTAATCTACTCCCAAAAACCAACAACAATGGGAAAAAAGAATCATAGAAACTTTTTCCCAAATTACAAAATAAGCAATGGTTGAAGTTTTTGAAGAAATTGAAGATACATTAAATTTATTGTTAGCTCCAAACTGAAGATTGTTTGAACATATTTTGCGAATTCAAGCTCTTTGAAATTGTTTGAGTACATTTTATTATCTGTCATTTCTAGCATTGAATGAAAAACAGTTATTGCTTTAACTTAACGACCTTTTCACATTTTTTTCCAAAAATTAGATACTTTCCTGATAGTTATCAAGTAGTTTAACCCTATTCTGGAAACTAATAGAATTTATGATTTCGTTCACAGGGTGTTCCATTTGAGAAAACTAAGAAAAGTGATCCCTGTTTTTGATTACCTTTGTACATGTAAAAGAATCACTTGGTAAAATTACGAATAGTCAATGAAAATAGATACACTTTTCTCAAGGATAATTGAGAATATTTCAATTTGATCGATTATGTGATATTGGATGTTGAATTAACTCTTTTCGTAACATAAATCTCACCATTAATACTAAACAACCAAGTATCACCAAACGACTTTATATTTTTGAGAACAACTTTTTCAAAGGAAACCAATCGATGTGCAAATATACAGAGTATTCTACTATAAAAAACACAACTTTAGTAAATTGATGGATGTAGCCGTTACTACGTGGTAGGAGATCATGATGAAAAGAGAAATGAAAATTTCCACGTTTTTTACCACTTTTTTTTGTAACTAACGTTACTGTCATCAAGAAAGACCCGACGAAAATAGTCAAAATGAACTGAAAAATTTCCTCTTGGATACTAAAATAATTTTCACGGAATCAGAGAAACGGAGAATCACCAACATGAACCCCTCTTGCCCTAAAGTGTATGGCCTGATAAAAACACATAAAGAGGATAACCCCATAAGACCGATAGTTTCGTATATAAATAGTCCGGTAAAAGAACTAGGAATACGTCTTAACAAGTTGTTCTAAAATATTACCAATTTCGTCCCACCTCACAGCATTAAAAATTCACTGACTTTAGTAGAAAACCAAAAACCACACGGTACTCGCAAGGGTCGGACCTATTTTTACGACCTCCGTTTCAAAATGTACTATGAATGTTGTAAAACAAAAGTAACATCAGCAGCAGTATGTGTAAAATGTAGCAAAATATTCCATAGAAGCTGCCTAGATAGAAAAAAACACGAAAAAATCGATGACTGTAGAATTATATGTTGCAGTGACGTTTCTCAATAAAATAACACAACAGAACACTCTACAAAAAACCCAGAAATCACACACGCAAGCGATAAAAATTCCTTAGTGGAAAATCATCTGCTGAAGGAACGTCTTGCTGAAAAAGACGCAAAATATGCAACTTTACTAGAAAATAAACTTTTACCAGATGAGAAAGTATCTGGCCTACAACAACTGAACAAACAACCAACTAATAGTTAAAACAACATTCAATATAAAAACAGCAATACAAAGGAAACAATAAAGGAGACATAAACAGGGGACTCCTACGCTACAAAAAGTATAATTAAGGATCCTATCGTCAATGAGAATGTAGTTGTATATACAGGGGGAAACAAAATACCAAATTCTATTGAGGGGAATAACCACCAATCTAATACTACACAGGACTTACTAAACAAACAACAATCTAATAACAACTCAAGTTCCAATGATATTATGGAAAAATCACAAGAGACAAGATATCTTCAACATAATGACCAACAGAAACCAAAAGACTGGAGTGAGGCCAGGAATAGGAGAAGACATCACCCAAGAGGAGTAGGGCAGGCTGAGGAAAGCCCCAGTCATTTTAGAGATGCTAAACCT
>WOGJ01195080.1:0-21212 GCA_015342185.1 Leptinotarsa juncta | reverse complement strand
AACATTTGACTAGTTCCGCAATTGTCGAAGTCATCAGGCCGTGGGTGCCACTGGGTCCTAAAATTCTTAGTCCAGCCGCTTCCTTGGCTAAAGAGTCAGCAATGCGATTACCTTTACTCCTGTCGTGCCCTTTAATCCACCTCGGGATAATGTTATTATCTACCGAAGCTTTGGCTAAATCTTGGTGGCACTATATTAATAGCTCTAAGATAACACGTTATCTGTTCAAGGCTAATAGGGCTTGTATGTTATTGTGTTTGTAGCAATTGAGATACCAGACACTTGCAATGTTCCTGTAACCCACAACTAACTGGAAAACATATTTTGACTGCGGATTATTATTCATTCATTTATCCAATAGGTGCCTGGATATTTTCAATTCTCAATTTTGATATTTAATAAATTAAAATGATATTTTTTTATTGAAGGTCCAAAGTTTGCTCATGCCAGATTACCCAGATTGAATTTGCAATTAATGTAATGTACTGACATATATTGTACCGAGTACAAAGTGCACATGCGAGGAATTCGCTTTCCACACTTTATCAACAGTTATAAGTGTAAATCCACAGTAAGTGTGAATTTGTCAATTTACACTTGTAACTGTGAATTCACAGTCATAATTGTGAATTATGGAAACTAAGTATACTTGATTTTTGTGTCTCTTCTACGCCTCCGTATATTACAATAGATAAAAACGATTTCTACGATTGAGATATAACAATATTATTTTATAATATTAAAAAATTGATATCTTTCAACAAAATTAAACATAATTTGAGATATGGCATCATAGCATTGTTAACAACTAATGTCGTGTCGTGTCGTGTTGCTTTCTATCCTACAGCTAAATATCAAAGAAGACCGATAAGTTTGATTATCTCCTATTGTTTAAATACGGATCAGATTTTTCATCCCATGATTTATCTAGAATAATAACACAAATAACAACGTAAGCGCTATCGAAACCTGAGTTATAATTTCTGTGGTTCACTAAAAAGTATGAAATCCGATTTGTTTTTTCATACATGTCTCGGAAATTCCAAATTCAAACTTAGAATAATGTAGATTGTGAATGAGGAAAGGTTCGGTTAGGTCGAGTTATAATTGAAAAAACGTCAAAATTCTGAGTTTAAATCAAAGATTTATATAATAGAAAGTGAATGTTTCCCTTTCTAATCACGGGAGTCAAGTTCCAACTGTCGCGAGATACTCGTGTCAAACATAGTACTATATCATTGGAAAAAAGCATTTGGCACCAACCAATAACAAAAAATTTGACAGATAGAACGGCAAAATGACAAGAATTCATAAAAAAATTGGAAGACAAATTCCTCTATTGATAATAAACAAATATAACTACCCTGCTACTATTAATTGCGCGAGTGGATTCAAAACTGAAAGTAATATTAGTGAAAATGATCTCATTTGGTTCGTAATCAGTTTAGAGAAGAAAGTACAAAGTTCTTGTTACTTGTAATTCAATTTTAACCACACTGGAAGTGAACGGATCGAAAGGAGCCGCAGTTATTGTCGAATGATAAAAAACGGTTCAATTCTCATCTTGAGAAATCGACACAAAAAATATTTACCATGCATTCACACATACATTGAAATTATCGATTTCTACCATCTATTTAGTAAGTAGCCTGGATGTGTTTTCTCCAGTTATTTATACCTATAATCTTATAAAACTTTATATTGTGAATTCAAATTATACTTTATAACGGAACATAAAATAATTCGTTGAAAACATATTAGTGTGGTATAAATAACAAGAATAAATTTTCAATAATACCTGAACTTACCCTTTTTTCTTTTCACTGAAGAACTACAACAGGTTGTTTTATTGGTGTAAATGACACCTCAGTTCTCAAACGCACGCTCGAAAATATCGACCATTCGAATGTTGAGAAATTTACCGCCACAAAACGAATGAAACTTTCACAATGGCGGTAGGAAGCGCAGCCGCACTAACTCATGTCAGTCTTGACAAGACATTACCTCCAAATGTTAATACATTTGTTTGTAGTCTGAAAAATATCAATCAGTCTTTTAAACAATCCACACGTGGAAATATTGAGACTTAGACTCAGTGTCATTAACTCTATACGTTTTGTGAGGAATCAGTTGAATGTTATTATAATAACAAAAGAAAAACGCGATTTACTGTTACGTCACTAGGCCATTTTGTATTTGGTGAAATCTTTGTTCTTTGAAGGTGAAAATACAACAAAGGTTTTCCATAAACCTATTATCTTGTTGAAAGTGTTAATATAAATTCATCAAAATTCCGGTGCCTACGAGAAATAGAGATCCCGGCCATTACGGTAGCGGTGATATGAACAACAAAAGGAAGAATCGAGGAGGCCCTGTAAGGTTGGTACTTTTAATAACCTAAACAATAAAACTATTCAAAATAACAGAGATATGTTTAAAAAAAAAGCTTTCTATGTTTCATCCATCGAGGATTTCAACAAGACTGAATTGCTCCTGATGGATTGTTAGAACTTGAAAAAAAATAAATACCAAGTTAATTTGAAAATAAATTCCATACTTTATAATAAAAACGGCCATTGCAGATTATATTTACCCATCAATACTGATTCCACAACTACCAAAAGTTCAAGAGTCCAAACCAGTTTAACATTTTTACATTTTATTGAACATTTAATTCATGTCTGAACATTTATTATTCCTTGATTTTTTTTTCCAAGACAGAATGGCGGTGCTCATCATACACTCATGTTTTTGATGAGTGAAAGTGTTCATTAGAGACATTGAATGAATAATTATTGTTCATGAACATTATTTTTGCCAAAGTTTATATGACATCAAAATTTAACAATAAACAGTTGAGAAGTATACATACTTCTTAAATATAAAATAAGATAGGGTAGCAATAATCTACTTGATCAAGATAATTAAATAAAAAATATTGGGAAATCTGCAAATGTTTCAATGCATGAATCTGTAGTCGATTCCCAGATCATTGTAAGGAAATATCAATTATGATGAATAGTTTTTAGTTTTATGGTTGATTAACTTCAAACTTATATTCATCTTTTATTAGAATTGATATGAGTTAATCTAGTCAATGAATATTAGGGTAGTTTTTTTCCTCCCAACACCAAACTGTTATTTCAACACCTCGACATGTGTTTCGATCACCAAGTGGTCATCTTCAAGAAGAATATCAAAACTGTTTTGGTCTTCCTCTTAAGATCATAATCAAAACTTATTCATATAATAGGACATTTTTCATTCGAAAGGAAAAATAATTCTTAATTTCAATGAAATCAAAAAGATACGTATTGGGGTTATATCTAGCTGGGTCAAATCTGTCAACTATTGTTGCCAATTATGACTCCAGTCATTTACGTTCTCTTTTATATTCAAAAATTTTACTTTCAAACAAATGTTCTAGCTGAAATTTTTTGTTCAGATAATAAAATTTATTCAATATTCACAACTTTGTTATTTTTGAACACTTTCAATCAACCAACAAACAAAGTATGATTAAAAAATTTTGAGGTCTTACGACAATTTGGAATTTCAACTATTCCTACGAGAAATAAGAAATAACATAAATACCACACTAGAAAGAGATCTGACATTTCAGAAAGCTTCAACTCTGATGGAAAACTTTGATTTTTCTTCCAACAGCCATCGTCAGTTCAATCAAGGTGGAGCCTAGCTCCCTTACCCTTGTAGCTGATTTTTGTCTGGAGGACAAATGGGTTTGTGACTGAGAGGTGGTGACGGTATGAAAGTCCTCAGACATCAGTACTGCTCTTCATGGTGTACCCCTACCTGGCTCAGGTGGGATGGACGAAGAATTTGTTCATCCTTTGACGGGGATATGAGGACCTCATTCGACAGAGTGTAAGGGCCTTCTATATCGGGAGGGGTCGTCTATAGTATAATCAATAGCTTTCCTAACTAACAGGTTTTCGTGAGTTTCTACACAATCAAAAACTCGCCGATTCCCCAACTGAATGGACATCTTGATGGAATACAGCTGCAAATCTCTGCGGATGGCTTCATTCCGTACGAACCACAGAGCATTCACAATCATCCGTATAAGCTTATTTTGTAATCTTTCTAGAAAGGAGATGTTAGACGGAGCTGTTTGTCCCCAGACGCCTGAAGCATACATGATGACAAGCTTAATATCATTTTAAAGATCGTAATTTTGTTTTTAAGACTTAATTTGGATTGTCTATTGATCAGTGGGTACACATCACGGTTGTGATGTGCAGGTTCCAGGTGAGCCTACGGTCTATTAGAAGACCGAGGTACTTTACCACTTGCCAGTGTATCTCCCTTCCAGAGATCCTCACTTCCGTTGAAGACAACATTCTTCCCATTGTTATTGCCTGATTTATGGGTTCACTCGAATCTTCCATTTGAGGTACCAGCGCATGCAACATCCAGTGCACGTTGCATGTAGACGCTCCCGACCCATGGAAGATGGGACGAGAGCCATGTCATCGGTGTAGAGGGATATCTTCACGCCTCGGACCTCTGGAGGTCACTGGTGTAAAGTGAGTACAGTGTGGGAGAGAGCACGCCCCCCTGTGGCACTCCAGCTTGGATCTCTCTGTTGTCAGACAGATAGCCCTCTACTCTAACCTGAAATGTTCTGTCTTTCAGGAACAACCCAATCAACCGGATCAGGCCCCGAGACAGGTCGAACGTGATTAGTGTGCAGAAGGCCTTCTTGTCATACACACTCAAAGGCCTTCGAGATGTCTAGTAAAACGACATGGACTTTTCAATTTTGGCTCAGTTCCGCGATGGTGTTTTCGACAATCTCAGAGCGTGTAAATCAGTAGAGGGTTCTCTCCTGAAGCCGAACTGTTCGTCAGGCAGAACATTTCGGTCCTCAACTTCTTCGTTGAGTCTTTGCAGAACGACTCTTTCAGCCAGCTTAGCCGCCGACGAGAGAAGACTGATCGGACAATAGTTCTGTGCGAACAGGAGGTTCTGACCCTATTTTGGGATCATGACAACGATCGCATGCTTCCACCTTCTGAGGAAGTATCTGAGGGTCAAAGAGCTGTTTATGATCTGGAGTAAGCTTTCGACGCAGTTGTTGATTTTTCTTCATATTGAATCAGATGAGTAATGTTCATATTGTGAAGTCTCAAGAATGTCATGTTAGCCGTTGCCCTCTAGTGCCAGCAACAATCAAAAAATGTATGATATTAAAAACGTGAAATGCTTATAAATTATATGCAATGTCAACTCATTGGTGGCATATGTGACAGTCAAGCCTTAGGACCTATCAGGGAGAAGCAAAATTACTCTTTCAAAACTATATAATAAGGGTTCGAAAAATCCAACCCAGCTATTCCAGATCTGAAGAACAAGGTGAAAAGCCCAAATACTCATTTTGCTAATATATGCTGTATTAGAAAAGGTCACAAAGAACTGTTTCAGTTTTGCCATTGGAAATTCTTAGATCAGATCATTCTCTTAAATCCTTTGGGAAATCTAATTGCAGAAAAATTAACATTACTCGGGATCCTTAGAGTGTAGAGCAGTTACAATTTTTATTTCATAACCTTTGAAACTTCCTCAGCATTTACCAAATAGAAAAATTATTCTTCATTCGCCCCTCATATCTTCCTTTTTTTTTAGCAATTTTCTCTATAATTTGAACATATAATTATATCAGAAACAAATATCAAATGTAAAATGGGTCTTGGACCTGTAAATAAAAAAATTAATAAAGCAGGGATATCTGTTAAAAAAGTACTTTAGTTAAACACTCTGTGCCCAATTGGTTTTTGTCATTTTAATATTTGGAATTATTGCCCTATTTGATGGAACTGAGAGCTACCAAAGTTCCCAATAATAACTGATATCAAAGATGCAGCACAGGTCAAATTACCAAACATTTTTTGAACTGATTGAATTGAAAGCCAAAAAAAACATTTAAGTATCGACTTTTTAGGTGAAATATGTTATACAATGGAAAGCCCTTCCTTTTAATATAATTAAACTCAAGATTCAAAGTCAGAATTTAACTAATATACGAGTTTGAAGTTGGAATTCAATAAAATTCAAACTTTGAACTTGTTCGTTAAATTCCAACTTGAAACTCACAATTTCATTAAAGTTCAACTTCAAAATTGGAATTTCATCAAATTCTAACCTCAAACTCGGAATGTGAAGATTTAGATTCTCAAGAAAATGTGTAGCCCTTCTATGTCTTCTTGCAGCTCTATATACTTTTTCAAGCAACGTTCAATAAGTTCGAAATCGTTTTTATAATAAGAACTGTATTGCTCCTCAAAATAGCCATTAACTGCGGAAATCACTTCTTCATCGTTGGAAAATCTTTGACTACTGAGCCATTTTTTCAAGTTTCAAACATAAAATAATCCAAGGGGGCTAAATCTGGCAAATAGGGTGCATGAGATAGCAATTCCAACTTTAATTTGTTGATTTAATATAATTGTCTTGACGAAACAACACTTTTTTCTTGGCCAGATGATGGCGTTTTTGCTTGAAGGAAGTGGAGAATTTAAATTAATGTATTACAATGTATTTCTACCAACAGAAAGATCTAACATCAGTTAACTATTGTAATAAATATGAAAACTAAGAATTTGCAGCTCATGTTGTTATTAAAACTATCAATAAAGTAAATGTGATTTTTGCTGCTGATATGAATAGCAGAGAAAACAAAGTCTTTTTTGGTATATGATGAAAACTTCATCAGATATTCATTGTTTTGTAAAAAACAGACCATTTGAAAAGTTATCAAATAGAAATAAGTTTTTTTTTAGAAAGAAATAATTTCAAACTGATGGCCTGAATTGCATTTTCAGTCAATAAAACTGAAAATGCAATTCAGGCCATTTTCAAACATTTATGTAATGCCTAGTCATCTTGTTACTATGTGTCACTGAAAGTTTTTGAATCTATTTGCAGGACACAACGACCTCCTCGGTCAGTAGTGCCTGAAGGGGTCTATAGCAATGCACATTTTATGCATGCTTCCACGGCACAAGTTGGAAACATAGTACGTATAACAACGGCATCTGGTAGTGTTTGGGAAGGTAAGTATAAAAGAATTATCCTCTGCATTTTTTCAGAGAATCTTTTTTTTTCATATAAAATGGCTTCTGAACACCCACACACATATAGGTGTGCCTTTCAATTGTACACGGGTAAAGCACAGACGTTCTCAGAGAAGCCAACTCTTGTTCTTTAGTAATTGACAGCACTTTCAAAATTAAATATTTCATCTTGCCCTAGCTATCAAAACTATGTTGAAGACTTCTAAGGGTTTTTCGTAGAAGTGGGTTGCCAGTAAAAATTATTTTGAACAAATAGATTGAAGTGGGTGTTGTTTCACCTACTTTATATATTTATAGAGAGTTACGAGATAATAAGGACATATTGTGTAGTGAATTTTTGTTCATACCAGTGTTCAGTACTTCTGACAATATTTTACTCTTCAGGTGTGTTCAAAACTTTTTCAAGTCATTTTGATGTGGTCTTAGAGATGGCAGCCAGAGTTGATAATCCAGAGAGCCCTAATTCCCAAATTAAAGCAGATACCTCCGTAGACAAGCTCATTTTTAAACCTTGTGATATTTTGACAATGGTGGCGCAAGATGTAGACCTAGATTACCCTACAAAAGATACCTTTCAAACTGATACTGCCATTTCTGCTCGACTCAATGGTAACTCTAAAATGGAAGAAAGAGAACTAGAACCTTGGGACCCATCAGGTCTCAACAATGGAGACTTACCCCTTGAACTTGACCAAGCTAATGGCTGGGATCCTAATGACATGTTTAAAAAGAATGAGCAAGAGTATGGAGTACAGAGTACTTTCGATCAGTCACTTAGAGGTTACACGGTACCATTACAGCATACTGATACTCCAGACTACAAAGAAGCAGAGGCAAAAGCCAATCTGATAGCTAACGAAATTGAGAGTCAACCTGCACATAAAGCAAGGTTGGATTTGGAGAATGGGGATGAAGAATCTGTTTTTGCAGCTGTGGTACGACCACACCAAGAATCTAATACAAATGGTATGTCATCTCCACTTTAGTAGTTAGCAATTTATTTTATTAATTTATTGACAGTTTCAAAATAACTTTGTGAATACACATCAATCTACCAGAAGTACTATCACTATCTCCTTCTCAAATTTTCATACAATTTCACAAATTAGGGGAAAAGTTAAAATTGTCTCAATTTTGTAGACGCAATAGAGAGTGATTTGGTTTTTATCTATTTATTTTCTGTGTGAAATGTAATCTGTATATAATTTTATGTGATATTTTTTTCGATTACGTCTGTAACCTGTCTCATTGTGAATCTCAAATAGTATTGAAATAAAACTTTTTTTCTTTGGACTACAATACAATCTATTTTCATAAAGTTCGGTTAAATATATATAGGTTTAAACTTTTTTCTTCCAAACATTTTAACCCATTTATTTTGATTAGATAATTGACTTTTATAATTTAGGTCTCATGATCTGTTATTGAAAATAAATAAAAATATGTTGGAGCTGATGAAATAGTAATAATTATATTTACTACTGAAAATTACTAAACTTCAAAAATTTCATTACTATTGTAGAAATTAAGATGTGTCTTACTAAATAAAAAACCCAAGTTAATGTACTTCAACAATTTCTACAAAGTTTTGGCACATCAAACATATGTTAAGTTCAATATTCCGTAATAGATGGAAATGGAAATGAAGAAAATAAACCCAAATTTTTAGTTTATTCATTTATTTATTTCCAGAATCATTCACATATTTGGCAGAAAATACTCTACTGAAATTATTACTCATATTTGAATGGGGTCTTACACTCTTCAAGTTGTTCATGGTTATGTTTTAGATGTATAATACATACCATTAAACAATTCAACAAATTGCAAAAGAGGAAAACCCCTTTGAAAATTACCATCTACATTAGAGTACTCAAAGGTGCCAAAGTATTTAATAGAATGCAGATTCTGTTTTATTTTTTGGGCTCATATACATAAAGAATATCTAGTGCAAGCGCCAAACGTGATGGCGAGCCGTCCACATGTGCACAAACTCATTTTCAACCTAACCCCCACTACAACTCTTGCAAAACATAAAAATACCCTGTACAGACATGTATCATTACTTGTCCTCCAATGCTGTTGGCATTTGGCTTTGTTTGATTAATTTGTGTAGTTTCTGATAAAATGTCGTCGCCTAACAAAAAACCAGTTATCAAGAGTCAGGCACATGAAATAATGTCCAAAGTGTTCATTTATTTTCAAAGTGTTAAATGTGAGTCGGATACATTATCAAAGGTGAAAAATAAAAGAAATATAAAAAAACTACTTCAACACAAATCTTTATTTTGTATTAAGTACTTCAATAAGAACCATTGAGAGATTGGTTAAAAAAGGGGAGCAATTAATTTCTGCAAATATCAGAGTGGAAATTATCCACTCCAAGAAAGAAGCGGCCTAGAAGAGCATCTGTAACTGATATTCCCGAGTATGAGAATTCCAATTTAGACGGATTATTTACAACTTTTATAGGACGGAATGGTGTCATATTAAGGTAAAAAAGTTCCAACACAAAATTCAATTCATTTTGGGAAATGTAACTTGGGAAACATCTCTTCATGGGTTTCAAATGAAGAAGGACCCAAAATAATAGAAACATTTTAATAGAGAAAAAGGGACCAAGACTCATTGTCCATCAAGGGATTATCATTCAGAAATGAATTCTGAAAATTATCTGTAAATTCAGTAATCGTGACAGCTCCAAACACAAATTCTAGGAAGGCTGACATGATGGCAGCACAAAAAAGCATTATGTTCACTCCTAACATGCCCAAACCCGAATTATAAAAGTTGATCGAGGTAAATAAAAAGCATCATATTAGATACAACTCTGATGAGATTCTGCTTGAGCACGGACATAACTTTTTGCGACTTCCACCCTACCATCTGGATTTGAATCCCATTGAACTCATTTGGGCTACTGACAAAAACAACGCCAAAAGAATGTAACTTTCAAGTTGGAAGATGTGAGGAAACTGGTGGAGCACGAGTTTGATCAAATCACTCCTGAGAAATAGCAAAAGCGTTGCCTACATGTAGTAGATATAGAGCGGAAATAATGGGAAAATGAAACATTCACAGAAGTTCAACGAGAAGCAAATACAGTGATTATAAATTTAAATGACAGTAGCAGCACAAGCACCACTGAAGATGAACTGTACTACTACCTATAATATTAATAAATATTAAAAGAAATAACAAAGAAGTCATGTTCCATTTGCTACCCTAATTAAAACTATATTATAGATAGGACACTGGCCAGCAAGGGGCTTATCCTAATCCAATAGTAATTTAGTTGTGAGAGTCTATACCTGTGCGATTGCTCGCCATCAGCCCGCCTATACTGGAGCTTCATATGAACCTGAGTTGTGCTGTAAAATGAAAATGTTTTTATATTTTCATCACAAAATGTTAGATTGCCAATACTTTACATATACAATGTACTAAGTTCTCTAAATAAATACTTTTTCTTTCAGGTATTAAATAATAATACACATAATTTTCATTTGCTTGAACTTTTCCAAATTGTTCTGGATATTATAAAAGGATTAGACAAATTAGTTTTAGAGTTACATTTTTTTTTCAATTTAAATATTCAAAATATTGAAATAAATTACCCCTGCTAGAAATGAAAAAAAAAGTAATCAGAACAATGATAGGCTTTTGATAAATACAATAAAATTTCCCACCCAATTATCTTCAATCATTCCATATACATTGTGCAAAAATTAATCCTGATATCCATTGAAGGATTAGAATTATTTGTAAAGTGTACATTTTACATAATTTCCTTAAATTAAATATTTGAAAGAATATTGATCAAATTTTCAAAAATTACTTTTTGCACAAGTGATACAGGTAGGTACTTGAAATGAACTGAATGGTGAGTGAATCTGAAGAAAAATGTTTAGTAGTTATAGTCCAAGGGAACTGATTATTAATTATAAGATGATTCAGAATCTAAATGTTATTTGTGGAGGTACATATGGAGGCATTTATGGGTTTTCACTCCACTGGAATAAAAAAAATAATTATGATCTAATAATAAGGACAAATTACTAAATTTGCCCAGAAATATTACCGTGTTTGAATAACTGGTTAATAACACTTCTCATTTTGAATTTTGCCTAAATATTTCAGAAAACAAAAAAATATTCCTTTTAAATAAAAATATCCTTCCTTTGGACGACGTTTGGGAATCAACTATGTCCTCATACTGATTGTTTTATTCAACCAGACTCTTATTCTGGACAAATTCAATAGTGTGTCCTTTTTTAAATAATGTTTTTTTAATTCCAGAAAAGTGAAAACCCGTTAATGCCAGGTAATTTCACTAAAATTATCGAATTGCTTGATAACTACAGTTACCTAAAGGAAATGTGATAAAATTTTGTACCAGGAAGACAAGCTTATTTGGTTCCAGTATGGATTGCAAGTGAGACCTAATCTATTTGTAGTTATATCATTATTTCGTTTGCTCAATAATTTTCGAAATAATCTCACAGGGCACAAGTAAGGATTCTTTGTATTAAATACTAATCACTACCTGTCAAGATTATTTTTGCACCTCCATTTTTTCTTTTTGGTGAATACACGATTATATTCCAATTTGCCTGGAGAAAAGGAAAATGTTGTTGGTTGAATGCATTAGGCAATGATTTCTTCAATTCAGCATTTATTGAATTACAGAAGAATATAAATGAAATTTTTGTAAATCAATTTTCGAATGTCAAGATTAAAATAGTTCCAGTGACAGAAATTGAACAAGTGGGTACCTTATCAGTACAAATAATTTCCTTTATCTCTAACCACTACTCACGATGAGATTGGAACCTTTGGTGTGTAAGTTGAATAACTTTTTTCGAGATCAACTGCCCTAACACCAAACTGATATTTTTGATTGATCAATTTTCCTCCTCCTGAGGATGCTAACTTTGTTGGCGAAACGCGCGTCGAGGGCAAAAATATCAGTTTGGTGTTAGGGCAATTGATCTCCGAAAAAAGTTATTCTAACCACTACGCTATTGAAGTGATTGTAAAGGTGGACAGAAAATTAAGAACCAAATAGTGTGTGAAAGTAAAAATAGCTAAATCATTATCCACTGGTAAAAATTGATTAACTATAATTACCCATTACCTGACCTCTCTGATCTATTTCTTCTGAGAAATAATAAACTGAACACTTCACAACCTCCCTTATTCTCCACACTATCTCCACTTATTCATATTTCAATCCACCAAACTAGTTCTTCTTTTATTTGGATCTTTGTGATTCTTTTCGTTTAGTATTATGAGCATCTCTTGCCGACTTGAAAGCGATGTATATTTCTTGTATTTTCTTTGCAGTTGTGTTTCAAAGAGTTTTAATAACATTACCTTTGTAATCATTGAAGTTTCGTTTCTTCTTCGTTTTAAATGTCCTTTTCTAGCAAAATATTTTTAATTGTTTTCAGATTGATTTGTGGATTGTCACTGTAACAATTGTAACAACTATTTAAAATTGTTTCGTCTTTCAGGAAAACAGATTTTTACTGGACAGTTTGCAAAACCGCAACATGTGTTTCACTAAACAGTTTTATAAAAACGCAACACGTGTTTCGCTATACAATAGCTTCGTCAGGCGTGTCCATACTAACTCTAGTATATACTAACTATACTAACTCTTATATAGAAACGCCTAAGAAAGTGTTTCTTGAATATATCTTAGTCAGGGTAGCAAGGTATAAAAGGCAGATAATGCATGACAAGAGGCAAAGAATATCAGTGAAACTACATTGCAATACAAAAAAAACTTTGTCTGAAAATGTATTTTTCAGATCTCTAATTAGGAAAAAAAAACATTTCATGTGTGAAATTTAATGAGCAGTGCAGACAATAGTTAAAGATTCTGAAGCAAAACCGCAAGTTTTATTTTTATAATAATGTTTATAATATTCAGCATTGATTTTAATATCAAAAAAAGTATCTAGGGCTTCGAGAGTTATATATTTTCTTCCGTTTTTTACTCTGAAATACAACATAATTTAAAAAATTACTGCCATTGTTATAGCCTGATACTCTTTCAACATCTTGTACCGGCATAAGCATAGGAAATAATTATATGAACTATTGTCAACTGTGGAACAAGTCAGTCACTTTGATATAAGCTATATAAATTCCTTGTAAAATCAAAGAATTGAATGTTGTCCCATTTCGTTTTGAACTTTCCAACTTGTCACAATATACCGTAACATATTGAAAGCTGGCATAATTTGAAATGATTCAATGAATATCAATTTATTTCCAAACTTGAACAAGGGATGTGACAAATATTTTATATTTGAAAGATGACCCACCAAATAAAGTTATCAGCTTCGTTAAAAAGACTGTGAGCCATAATAATACCTCACTGGTTGCTATGGACTCACTTTAGATCTATCTACCTATAAGTTGATTAGTACGGTAGGTCTCCCCTGGTAATAACTGATGCCAGATCCTCTGCAACCCTGCAACAAATTATGTTTGAATTCTCATTTATCTAATTATTACTATGGATATAAAAAGTTGGGACTAGTGCTAGTGGTCTAAAACAATTGGAGACTCATATAAGGTTGCCATGAAATATAAGAAATGTTTTGTAGGTCCGCGATAATATACATCTATCTCTTGGGAATAACCCACAATAACCATTTTTTATCCTTAACTTTTTACGAGAAATAATGGCTTATCTACGAATCGATTTTAAGCAATACAGCATAAATCCTTATCCAATTAAGTACCTTAAATACATTGTGCATTTAATGTAGATCAATATGGTCCTTTACAGCATGTAATTTAAATGAATATTTTCGAAGATATTACAGATTTAAAATGCAGACATAACGGTTGCGGCGGTACCGACCGGGGGCCGTGCCTGTAAATAGCATGTCGAAGGCTGTGCTTCGCCCTACAGCAGTGACCTCACGCGTTTATCGGAACCCTCTAGCAAAGAAAATAACAATACTTTAAAGACATTCTGTAGTATATTTAGTATCAGCATTGCACCCGTGCGGAGTCGGGGCAGATCGCTAGTATTACCATAAAATGTTAATTTCGTTCAAGTGTAAAAAAATTGTATAGCGAAAATTTGTAAAACCTTTTATAGTTAAAATCATACTGTGAGTTTTAATATAAATTTTCGTATTGCCAGTTCTATTCAATAATTTTGGACAAGTTTGCTATAGTAGTTTTTTTACAGTATATAGTATTGGCTGAGCAATTATAAAACCAGTTAGACCCTTAAGTTGTAAAATCCCAATCAAATAAAGGAAAGAATCACAATATTACACTACACTTCACAATAGGATTAAACCAGGTAGTTTATTGCTGTTTTTAAGCCAATACCATTTAGAGTGAAACATACTATACCTGCTTAATGCTCATTGGAAAAAATCAAAACCCTGGTTATGCTGAAAACTCTTGTATATTTTAAAATGAACAAGAAATTACAAATATTATATTCGATGAATATAGAGAGAATAAATAAACCTTGATTTTTTTACATTGCAATCAAATTAAAACGAATTTAAAAAAAATTAATGTACATATTCTTCTATTTCTTCCAACTGAGATTGATGAATATTTCAAATAGAGTTTGATGGTATTTTTTGTGGAAGAAGAGGGGAATTAACATTGGGGAAATTTATGTTCACAAAAGCATTATTAACGTTTTTCCAAATTTTATTTTTAGGTAAATATATCCCTCCAGCAAAAAGAAAGAACCAAAACAATGGAAAATTGGTTAGGAGTACTCCTCCACCAAGTCAGAGCAGCAGCAGTAGTCAAAATACTCCCTCGCCTAAAGAAGCTAGACCACCAATGAACTATCCTACTCATTCATCTCCGCACCAGAATAACATTCATATTCATCAAGGTAATTTCTTAGTTGTATAATAAGACATAAAGTTGCTTAAATTTATTTCGGAGATAAAAATTTTATCTTGATGTCTAATTTCAAGTGACGAAGTTGCTTCTTCTAACAGCTCTGAAATAGATATTCTTGACTGAGAACAAACCTCTATTATATCTTTCAGTCTTTTGAACAATGCCCACAGGATGAAAGTTGTCTTTTGATGCACACGCCCCTATTTATTTGGTCATTCATCATTTTCTTCATGGACTTATTGCTGAATTCTAGCCTTTTTTTCATTAAAAATTTAGCAATACATAAGACCTATACAACAAATGGAAGCAAGGATTTGTAAGAAATTTCAAACTTTGTAGTTATTAATATTAGGAAAAATTTATATATTTCTGGTAATTCCAGAAACACTTTATTATGGATTTTCATCAAGTATCAGCCGATTCCATAAAATATTAAAAAAAACTTCTGAAAAACAATATTAATTAAAAAAAGTGTTGGGCTTTTCTGAAACTGAATCAACCAATTCAATTTTTAGGTTACTTACATTTTTTCAATTTCAAATTTGACATCCAATCTTTCAGCACCGCCAAATCAACAGCAGCATATGCACAATGCAAATGTGCATTCTCCTCCAATTATCATGCAGTCCCAGCCGATACCCACCCACAATCGTCCTCATTCCCATACGCCCCCTCATCAGATGCAACCTCCTGTCCAAATTAGACAGCCACCTCCTCCAGTTCAACAGCAACCCCATCCACCCAAACCTCAAATCAACGGAGAAGCAAAACCGGTGCCTCCAAGACAACAAAGGAATGTTTATCAAAACCAAAATATGCAGCAATATCCTCCGGAGATCAAACAAGAAATGAATATTCCGGTACATCAAGTGAGGCATAGGGAAGAATTAAAAGATTTGCATCAGTTCGCCCAAGATTTCAAATTAAATCCTATGCAAGTTGACCAACCTCCACCTCATATACAAGGACCGCCTCCAGTTGTCGAACAGGTATAAAATTATAACTTTTTTATTGGAAAACTCATTTGTGGACAAATTCATTAATTTATTGTTGATGTCTATATCGATTTTTAAGTACTTATCTCGGCTCGTGAATAAGTATTCTCAAATATATAGAGCTTGTATTAAAAATGGTTGTTTTGTTAATATTTTGTGGCAAATTGTTATCAAGCACCATATAAATTTTAGAATTCATTGAACTAGACAGAAAACGAAGTATTTTTCCATCTAATTATGCATTTATTTGTTCTGGAATTTGCAATAATGAATGTTTCTTAGCAGTCACGTAGTAAATTATTCAGAACTTCGATAAGCACCGTAGTTTATTTTTTACTGATAATCACTGTAATCTAGCATTCTAGGAAATTTAAAATGATTCTCATATCTTGATTTTATTTATAACTTATATTATTATATGCAAGTAAAGTTATTTGGAGATAATGTATTGTGATATAAATGAAATTATCTCAGATTAATGAGATACACAAATTAATTCATGAAATCATTGATATTCTTTCTCCAGAACTAAGTTGCCTTGTATATTAATTTTGTATGTTTGTGAAGTGTGATTAAAATAATAAAAGTTTTATCAGCAAAAAAATAAGAACCTTTATAATAGTGCATACTTTTGAACAAATGTCATTTTTTGTGAAGGAAAATCAGTTTTTTACTAACCTTTTTTGGGTATTCTCTTCTTCCACAATCTGAGAAATATGAAAATTATAATGGAGAACTTTATACAAGTGTAGAAATGGCAAACTTTTTAGTTTACCCTGATAAGTTACTGCGTAAAATCTAAATGTTCTATTTATCAGTAACTTGTCGTATTTAACAATTTTGCCCATCAAAACAATTGCAAAGAAATAATACAATACTTATCTCTCATAGCAAAACCTGCCACCGGCTTCAGAAATAGACAAAAAATTCAAACATATTTGCAGTTATTCCTTTGCTGATTATTTATTTCTCAACTTCTTCGACAGATGTCAAAAATGTGTGAAAAAGATGTGAAAAATACTTTAAAGTAACTTATCATGGTAAACTAAAAAATTTGTCCTTTCTACACTTGTATAAAGTTCTCCATTGTATACCTCCAGATTGTATACTTTTATGTAGTCAAAGATTAACCTAAATCATTAGTAAAAAATGGTTCACTAATAATACTAATAATGGATATTTTTGACATTTTTTGTTATGTTTCTCTAACAGCTTAAAAGTTTTGTATACTTTCAAAAATTTGACAAATATACATTTTGATATAATTGAGACTGATATTGAATGAAAGTCATTTTTTGTGGAGGAAATCAGTATGTAGCAACCTCTTTTAGTATTTTCACCTTCCAGAATTTGAAAAAAATTTATAAAAATTGTAATACGAGTACTTACCTCAACGTTTCGGAGGTTAAGGTCTGTTTGCAATTTACAATGCAATTTTTTGCTCTGTGTTCTTGGGTTTTGTATAAGCGAATATAGATTTTACTGTATTTGAAGCTTTGAACACTCGCAGGATGGTTTCATGTGTAGTGCAGTTATCTGTTAATATACGTTTCAGTATGCGTTTTCTTTCGACAAAACAACATCACATCCAGGGAAGAAAGTTAACTAACATGTTAACATCTCTATTGTGACCTTCATTGTCGATTTTTGTTTGTTGAAATAATTTATTCCAAATAATAAAGACATTTAGTGTCATTGCTTTTCGAGTTTGAAAGCCGTGGATTTTTGGAATTTCTTCCTGACGTTTCGCTGGCGCGAGTGGCTAGCTTCTTCAGAGGTTTAACCATCATGGCTTGCTGTCCGATGACTGTCATCGGACAAAAGAGAACGCAATCAACTGATTTTTCATCTTAGTAAACCTCCTCCTTTTTATAGTTTCCCAAAAATTCATGAACCTAATGTAAAGACTCCATTGTACGTTCAATTGGATCTCCTTTTTGTGATGCACTGTTTGGAACCTTTTGTGTAGTAATAAGTACTACTG
Source organism: Leptinotarsa juncta (assembly GCA_015342185.1). Taxonomy (NCBI): domain Eukaryota; kingdom Metazoa; phylum Arthropoda; class Insecta; order Coleoptera; family Chrysomelidae; genus Leptinotarsa; species Leptinotarsa juncta. The sequence goes on along the minus strand of WOGJ01195080.1, from coordinate 3,237 downwards.
GAATTTTTTCAAGGCGCAGGTACCTAGAACAGGTATCTATGGTATAAATAATGGTTTGTAAGTATGATTAGTTTGATCTTCCTCTTGAAGATGATCACTTGGAGATCGAAACACATGTTGAGGTGTTACAATAACAGTTTGGTGTTGGGAAAAACTTCAGTAATTTTTATTGAATCTCCTTGTGAAAAATGACCAAGATACAACAAAATACGCATTCTTTGACTTTATAAAGTTTTCTCCAATACAATTTGTATTTTTTCAGATTGTTGAAGGTGAACATACCCAAAAAAATGGATATTTCTGATCGCATGACAAGCTTCATACTTATTCAAATTAGATTTTTTTTCAAATGCTAATCAATTTGAGAACTTGAGAAAAACGATTCCATTGCAGCTTGGCAAATCTAGCTGTGCCTTTGAGATACGAGAACGATAAAACTACTGTAGAGCTCTCGCTCGACTCTGCCTGCTGATCTACTGCGTAATCAATATTCAGAGGCACAGTTAGATTTGCCAAGCTGTACATTATGTGAATGACAAATTTTGTTGTATGGCAGTGCATTGATCGCAATGGCAATCGCTGCAAATATTTTGATTTTAAATTGTTACTCTTTCCAGGTCCAACAGATTCCAACATTTATACCCACGAAACCTCCACAACAAGCATCTCCCCCACAGCCACAGCAAGCCATAAGCCCACCACAGGAAAATATAGATAAAGTAACAAACACTTTGAAGAAATCAACTCTGAATCCTAATGCCAAGGAATTTGTTTTGAATCCTGCGGCTAAACCATTTCAGCCAAGGTGGGTGGAATTAAATAAACCTCAATCACCTCATGAAATTTGGCAAGGCAGGCATCGAAAATATTTTGGGCGAGTGTAGTTCCTTGGAAAAGGGCTTTTTGAATACTTTTTTTATTTGTAGAACGTAGTTGATTATTTTGTATAGTGTGAAAATTTCTTTGTTCAACACAAAAACGACAAAATACTGTCTCTCAGATGATGTTAACTTGGATAATGAAACCGTGCATTGAGAGGCAGTATTTTTATTCTGGTATTGGATAAGTTCTTTTGATAAACTCACTTCACGCCAGTAGTTTCAATTTTAACTATTGAAATAATTTTTCCTGATGTAGATTCCACGAAACAAGAACCTTCTAGTGTTTGACATAACCATTCTTAAAATTTAGTATTTTTTAGTTTTGATGCTAATTTTTTTTTGTTGAGAAGTTCTAATATGTGCATGTATGTTGATCAATCAATTATTTTTAATGTCTTCATTCTAGATCCCCAAGTACACCGTCAGCAAGTAGACCACACACTCCACAAACTCCTAGCCATAGTTCATATATATCAGCATCAGTGGGTGGTCCTGCGGTGCCTCCTCAAATGCCTGTGATGATGCCGGTGCACTATGTTGTGACAAGCCAACCTCAGTATCAACAACCTCCACAAGGAAGGCTCAAGCGAAGTGAGTTTTAATTATTTAGTGTTTTTTTATGGGAAGAAGGTACTGAAGATATATTTCTAAAACATTTATTGGCTATTGAATGGCAATAAATATTTTAGATAGGTTTATGCCAATATTATATATCTTCACACAAAGTACTCATTTTTAAAATGAACTATCCAGGAATTTTTGTCACAAATAAATCTTCATGTTTCTACTTTGCCTCTGAACATCATAGATGCAATTATGAACAGCATTCTCTCATATCTCGAATCTTTCAAATTGAAACTTTCAAATGGAAACTTTCAAATTCAATTAAAAGTTTATATTTTGGATGATACAACTAATTTTCCTTGATTTTCTGTATTTTACTATTAATGTAAGTTACAAAAAGGATTTGAAGCTCTATAGCTTCTATTTAATTATCTGCGAGCGCTTTCGACAGCTGGTTTTACTGTCATCCTCTAGGCCCTACTCTATCTGAACGTGTCATCCTGTTGTGTGTCCTTTTATACGGTCCGAACGGCTCAATAGGTAATAGGTAAATTTGCCTGTATTTGGATTACATCAGGTACTATTCTTTGTATTGGATATCTTCTCTAGGTTTATTGATTCTAGGAGTGTGTATTGATTTGTTTAATATATTGAATGTTAGATCTTGTTGTGTTTTGATTTGCACTTGTTCCTCAATAAGTGATTTATGACTGTTAAATTTATGGATGTTTAAGTTTTCCCAAATGTCCATGTGGTTTCCCTTATTGACTTGTTTTATGAGTTTTATGTTCTCTGGTAGGGGGAAATTATGTTTGTTTTGTATGGAGTGTGTTGCGAGGTTTGATTTATATACTATTTATTGGGTGTATGTATGCCTTTTTGTGCTCATTGTACCTTTGGATCAGTTTTTTCTTGGTTTGGCCAATATAGAATTTGTTGCAGTCCAAGCATTGTATACTGTATATCCCGTTTTGGTTTTTGTCTTCTTCTTTTTCATAGCTGTTTATTTTTTATATTATTTTCGTGTTTGGCTTGTATATGATGTTGATGTTCAATGGCTTGAAGATGTTTGTTAGTTTTTTGGTTTGGTGTCCTTCGTACGTAAATGCGGTCCATCGTTGCGTTGTTTTGTCTGTTGGGTTGGCTTGATCCTTGTTCTGTACTTTTTGTTTGATTCTGTTTTCTAATTTGTCTATTGTCTTTTGGATGTATCCGTTTTCGTTCGCTATTTGGTATATGATTTTCCGTTCTTTGTTTCGGGCTTCATTGCTGAATGGTATCCTTAACATTCTATATATGAATGCGTTATTGGCAGCCATTTTTTGTGATGGTGGATGGTTTGAACTTGCGGGTATGGTGGAGCTTGTTTGTGTAGGTTTCCTGTATATTGCCATTTGAAACCACAACAAAACACAATACAGTATACAATGCTCGGACTGTAACAAATTCTATATCCGCCAAACCAAGAAAAAACTGATCCAAAGGTTCGATGAGCACAAAAGGCATACATAAACCAGATAGTATATAAATCAAATCTCGCAACACACGCCATACAAAACAAACATAATTTCCCTCCACCAGAGAACATAAAACTCATAAAACAAATCAATAAGGGAAACAGCATGGACATTTGGGAAAACTTAAACATCCATAAATTTTAACAGTCATAAATCACTTATCGAGGAACATAATAATAATAATAATAATCTTTATTGAAATAGGTAATCCTAATCTACATTCACAAAGTATAATTAATTTAATTCATATATATAGCAATCATCTTATATATAGT
>WOGJ01194946.1:0-10854 GCA_015342185.1 Leptinotarsa juncta | reverse complement strand
ATATTGCCCATATAGCCTCTTGATTCAGAAAAATATGAAGAGGAGGTGCATCTGGAAGGATGTTTATGGTTGCTAACAAAAAGGTGAAGATGGCACCGTATATTGTCTGTTCACTGTAAAACTTTTAGCCATCAACCAATTACTCCGTGATCATTGGTCTGACAGTATAGTCTATCCATTCTCAATTGGAAAGGCAATAAAAATAAGGGAAGTCATAAACATTTCTTGCCTGTAGCCCCTAGTCACCCAGATAGGTAGCTATCAAATGTAGTTGAAGAATAAAGGCTCGGCTAGCTGCACTGGCTGAATACTACTTTATTGTCCGTTTCTGATATTTCTTTATCACTGCCGTGTGTTCGTGGGGTTAGGTGAGGTAGTGATTGGTTTTGAAAACCGATTTTTGAAAACTTTTTCTAGAGATCAATTACCCTAACACCAAACTGATATTTTTGCACTCGACGTGCGTTTCACTAACAGGGTGAGCATCTTCAGGAGAAGCAAATTGATACTGAATCTAAAGACAAGGGTTAGCTGTTTATATACCTAAAGTTTTTTGGTCCGATGTTGACTTTGTTAGTTAAATGATAATTATCCTAATTGATTTTTCGGTAATTAACTAGTGGAACCACTACCTGCAAATTAATTTGTCCGCTTTTTAATCTATTGTTGTAATATTTATATTGTCTAATTTTCGAGACAGAAAATTCGTTAATTTTGGTTCCGAATATAAATACATTTTTGACCTACACGAATCCAGTGAGTAGTCCTGTAATTATTCTGAGCCATCCCTGCTCTAGTGGAGCAGTTATTTTATCTGTCAAAATTCTGAGATTGAAGTCGAAACTTCGAGTTTTAAAGCGAAATCTCGACACTGATCTCATAATTTAGGATTGAACACATACTCATTTCTTATACACTTTCCAAATACATATGTATATACGAAGAAAAGATTAATAAAACTTTCTATGTTTTTTACCATTTTTATTTGTAATTAACGTTACTGCAGTTTCATCGTATATGGACATGTTCCAACTTATACAATAATATAATAACTTATACAATAGTTTAGTAATTTTGATTTTTCTAGCAATTTGGTTGGCCTCTATTATTTTGGAAATACATGTTTGACGAGAATTCGGTGTGATTATTTGTGTTTTCATTGCATTTTAGTTTTCGACTCGGAAATTAACTTCCTTGAATTTCGAAGTTTTTCATAATTACCCATGGTGGAAAAATTCAGTTAAGATAACTTTTTTATAGGGTGATCAATTGCTATGATTGTAAGAAAATCTACCACTGAAAAATAAAATGCCGACGCCTATGTCGAGGCGGGAATTCCTTATCTGTGGTGTTCCAATTGGTATTGAAAATACTATATATCCAGTGGATGTGTGTTGCAAGCCACAAGAGTTTCACATATCCTTCGACATGTTCATAGAGATAGTCTGGCTTTGTGTCTGATCATTTCTAGGTGAGCGTTTCAGGTGGTTTTTTTGTGAATAGTTACTTCCTATTTTTTCCCCCTAATAAAGTATAGTAGTTTTGATGGGCTCACAGACATCTGTTACCTCTGGCACCAATGATCCACATTATTCAACTTTCTTTGATGTAGATTACAGGCTACCGTTCGTTGGGTTTACAAAACCCCAATACGTGTTTCGCTATACTATAGCTTCCTCAAGCGTTTTCATACTTGGTTAGTACTTGAATTAGGTATAGAATTTCATCGAATATCAGCCGATTCCCATCACATATGTCGTTTTATCGATTTTCATAACATTTAATGTCGATAAACTTTCCTGATGGAAGGTATAATCAAGGTTATTGTCGGAATAAATGAAACACTCGCTGATAACGTTATCTCATCCGTTGTTCCGACTATCTTCGGATTTTTTTAACCAAACTGAAATCCCAAAAATCCCTCGCAAATGAAAACAATTACCCAGCATAAATTCACCCCCGGTGGGGGTGAATGCAGTTCGCGGCCGTGGTAAAACGGTCGCCATGACGACGACGCGAAGCTTGTAAACAGGACAGCAGCAGGAACGCGGCCGACAAATTCAGGGGAATATTGAACTAGTTTCAGGAGCGGCGAACACATAATATTGTCGTAATAGCTGGTTGATGGGAGTTCATTCATTATGATGCATTTTTCGAGTGTCGACATGAATTTTCTCCGTCATTTCGCGGAAATCGGTTCGATGGGGTGAAACGATTTCGCGTTCGTTTAAGATTTTACGGAAGATAATTTTTTATGTGTGTTTCCTTGTAAATATGTGTCAATGAAATCAATGCGAAGACCAAAATGATAGATATAGGAAATGAGAAACTATTCAGCGGACGAAAAATGATTGTTTTTCGAGAGTTGAATACTATACTTTCTCTATGACTTATATTAGGAATATTTCTTAAAGAGATCCATTTGTGATACCCAATGAGAGTAATATCATTAGTGAAACACGTCTTGAGTAAAGTTCTATCACTCTCTCTCTCTATGATAATGGCTTTTGCTACCATTGAGGTGCATTAAGCGATATTGAGAAAGTGTGAAAATTGTTCGTTTATGATCATTGAGAGCATTATTAATGTTCTTCAAGTAACGGGTCTGTGTATTTATAATTATATATCATTCATTGAATGTAATGATAACAAGCAACCTAAAAAGTGCATGCAAAACATACAATTATTGGTTTGAAATCCCAATACTCATACTAATGATGTTATTTACTCTAATTTTGTTATTATGTGATGAACTGTCAGTTTAGTGATTAGGTGAAATGATATTTTCGAAATAAGGTAACTTATGGAAACTTACTGCTAATAAAATTAATTCAAGAATAACAGTATAACTGTAAATTAATGAATTTACTCATGTATGCAAATGTATCTGATTCACTGTCAGTGGTTTCAAACTATAGAGTTTGGATATTTGCTTACTTGGAGGACGAAATTAGTGTTCATTATCCAAGAAACGGTCATATTGTTGACAATTTTTCCAATAGTCATAGAAAAATACGCATGTCTTCTAGATGCCCTTGCAATGTGGCAAAACTTCTTCTAGATGCCCTACAATGTGGCAAAACTTTTGAAATCATGATAAGTTCACTACTTTCGTGATTTGAATGCAGAATGAATAAAGTCACAATTTACAAAAATGAATTCATTAATTGGGGACTAGATAATATAAAGACAACAATAGAAAATATTTAAAATTGGGTCAAGTTTCCAAGCTATCGTCGTGGAATTTACTAAGATTCTAATAATGCTTTGAAGCATATTTCCAAAAACTACTCGACGATTACTCTCAACGACAAAATATCATAATGATTTTTCATACACGAAATGAACATGGCTTGAAGATAATAACAAGAACAACACATAGGAAACATTTTAAATAAATTTCAAGTATTTGAAATCTTATCTACTCATACTGACGCTGGATATAAATGAATGAAATTGTACTGATATTATTTCATTTATTTCATAACATATTCCATAAAATCAACAGTTATAAATAACAACAACAACCATTAAGCTAACAAAAATAGTCCTTTTACTGCAAAATCATAATGGCATACCGATATAAAGGCAATCTAACTTAAAATCAAAGGATACAAACAAAGCAATAGACTAAAGTCATAATGTTAGTTCTTATTCAGAATATATGAAACCTGCTTTACTCGAAAGGGTTTTGACTCGCATTTTACATTTGTATTTATGTATATATGTTCATATTTACTTATATTTCACCGTAGCTCCTAATCTTCTTTAAGCCGGTTCCGTGAATACGAGTAAAATGCCAATCTATTCGTTGTTTTAGTTAGAGTGACAAGCTACACTTTATACCAAACAAAAACTTTTGACGAATATTGATTCTAAAAATTTGGGATCTCCGAAATATTTTATTTGCCATTATTGTATCGAATGGTATGTCAAACGAAAGAAAAAAAATGGAATTTATAAATACAATCATAGTAGGTGATGGTTCAATGAGTGTATTTGATATAAATCAAAACAGGGAAAATCCATTGACAAATATGTTCACCGCTGACATATGTTTCTGTCTTGTTGCAAGAATTGGCAACACTTGGTTCAGGAAACATCACGTGTGTACGAAGTCATCAACAAAAGCCTATCGCACTTTTTTGTTTCGATCAAATTGCCTCGAGTTGAAGGCTTCACTGAAGTCTCTTCGGAGGAAACTTTAGTCACTTGCATATAATGATGGCTTCCCGAGTGTATTTGATATAAATCAACAACAGGAAAAATTCATGAATGAAACCAGTCTAAAAATATTCACATCGTAAGCACATGTTTCTGGCTCATTAGCCTTCTTCAGCCAGGTGCAAAGATTTGAGCGCTCATGAATAAAATTAGTGCTACCTATGGACAGTTCTGAAGGTGAAAAAATTGTGTTTCTCTTCGATTGATTCGGTTTATGATACTGAAAAAAAGTTTATATTTTTCGTTTTGAGTTAGTTGGCTTTCTAATTCTCCATCTTCATGCATAAAATGTGAAAAACTTCTAAAGCAGGAAAGGGTTGAGTTCAGAATAAACGTTATTCCAGATACAAACTAGAAAAAAAAACCATTTTGAAACAACTACTTTCACGTAATTATTGAATTACACGAAAAAAAAGTACTTTCGAAACAACTGATTTCAAATGAACATTGAATTATACGAAAATCAATTTCTCTTATTCTGTTCAATCTAATATTTTTATGCTCGTTTGAGTTGAGCGTGGATACTGAGCTCTTCTTTGTAGACAGAACTTATCAACATCTTGAATGCTGAAGGACTGTTGTAAAGTCTTGTCACAGGATAGCTCGATAAGTCATGATTGTCATGAATTAGTGGGTTTAAATCTGCCTCGTTTACATCCTGCTTGTAGAAGGGGTAAAGCACCCAGTTCCAACCGGTGTTGGGATCGTAGCTAAGGACCTGCTCTTGCAAGTGAGTAGTAACCAATTTGGAAAGGTTATCAATGTCGGGACAATATTCATCGCTTCGATCAAGGGATGTGATAAGCTCATTTGCTGGTTCAAAGTTTTCAGATATATTCTTCTACATCCTGGTTGACCAAGTGGCTAATTTCCTTAAAAACGAATTGACTGCGAAGAAACTTTGAGATCGTTCAAATGATGAAATATGTCCGATAAATGAGCAAGTTTTAACAGACATTCATTGTTTGCCCTAGCTAGCTCTTCAATATTTGTTCCCCACCTCACAGACGCCTGCGCTAAAACGGGGGTCGCGGCTAAAACGTATGGGCTAAAATGGGTCGCAGAAAAAAACACGCAAAACACTTTTAACTTTTATCTCACTAACAAACTGAACACACTAAACAGCTAAAACTGTGAACATAGGTGTACCAATTATTTTTTGAACAGTACACGTAAAAAATATTGAAAAAAACTATAACCCCACTCGGAATATATAAAACAAAATTTAGTTACGCGTTGATTGCAATCAGTTATGTTGAAAATATCTGTCAGTTTGAAAAGTTATAATTGAATTCAAATGAGGTAGTGTTGCGTTGCCAACATTTTAATTTGATAGACGAATAAATTTACGGTAATTTGTTTTCAATACGGTAAATTCAAGTTCACTTATATAAAGTTTCCTAATGTGGTCTCTAATTTGTCTTGACTTGCGTTTCTTTCTTTTCATTTCATGGAGATGGTTTCGCCGTCGATTAGTTTTGCGTGTTACGGCACTGCCTTGTGCAATAATTCTCTTTCGAGATAGTAATCGTTCTGGCCCGACCAGTTTCTCTTTGCAAATCAAGTGGAATTATTGTATTTACGCTGTTATTTTCTCGTATAGAAAGTTTTTGTTCGACCTCGTATCGACTTTAGTTTGAGACAGTTGCAGAGCATTGCTCGATACCTTCCATATGTCACAGATAAGAATTGCAATTGTACGTAATTATGAGTACGATTACTTTGGATGATTAGATGACATCCGAGATGAGATTCGAGTTATGTCGTAACGATTTAATTAAATTTGTAATTATAAAACTCGGAAGAGGTTTGTTGAAATTATATAATTAACCACCGTGGGAACACCTCACCTGTTTTATGTTTCTGAAAAAGTTATATAGATGACACTCGAACGGTGTGCATAAAAGAAACCTGTCTTACATTCCCCAAAATATTGTTTTTTATGCTGTTTTTTAAGTGATAACTTCTTATGGAACAATAAACCGTTTCGTTACATAAAGCTTCGTTGCTAGTATGTCTCGCTTCCCTTTCTCTCATGCATACGTTAGCGGAAGACATGCTCCTCCTCTCTTGTCAGGCAGACGCTCAGTGTTTAGTGTGCCACAGACAGTATTATAAAAATCTAACCAGCAAGCACGCAATATTCATTTATTATGTAAAACGTGGCTTAAAAATAATGATATAATTTTGTGTACATCATAATGTACACTATAATGACACTAATAATTATTAGTGTCATTATTTAATCCTGCAAAAGAAACAATTGCCTTATGTTAGCTATAATATATGTACCTACATAAAATAATGAATAAATGATTTTATTATTTGGGAAAGAAAGTTTTTGGCTTTCTACTACTCCTCTTGATACAAAAAAAGATGTGGGGATCTTCCAAAGAAAGGAAGGTAGTAATTAATTTTAAAATAAGTAACTCTATACATGGGTGTGTAGATCATGCAAAGAAGTAACTTTCAGACACAAACTGAAAGTTTTCAATATTTGTTTGAAGGAGATTGATAATGTTGATGTCATGATGAATTTCATTAGTTCGAACGTCCAATGTCTGATATTATATAAAATGATTTGAAATCCATTAAGAATAATCAAAAATGAATAGCTAAAAAATAACAATTATAATTATATTTTTTATAAAATATCAGACAATGGAGTCCGAACTAATGAAGTTTTCAATAATTTCGGCAGATGAGACTGAAAAAAATGCTATAAATAAATGAATTTATCATAGTGTCCATTACTATTATACTTTTTTTTTCGGGTTCCTAACGGTACAAAAGGGCGACACCGGCCGATACAGGGCGATACCGAATTCTTTGTTTATATTTTCGTTCAGAATAGATGACGGGGGTATAGGGGTATTTGATGCTATTTAACATTTTGTATGAATGCAATATCTGTCAGTCTTATATCTTAAACTAGTATTCGTTCATCTTTGAATAGCCCAAAAATATAAAGGGTGTGACAATACAATAGTTGTTACTTAGGACATTACTCTGAATGTATCACCCTGTATATTATAAGTATTCCCGATGTAATTGCAAATTGAATTTAACAATTGACCAATCCGGAGATGTATAATGAGTTTGACTAAAGAATAACTCATTCCAACTTCTACATGCACGCTGTATAAGTGAAAACGGTAGCTCTGCTATAGTAGAAATAACTATCTGCTTTCCAGAGGCTACAGAAACTTTCATCGAAACGAAGGAGAAACACAAGATAATCATGTGAAGTTCGTTGCCATTGTTGAAATCGAGCACACGGCCCAAAAGGGCTCGAGATAAAAAGAATTTCTGATGGAAAGGAGATCAAAGTCTTCGTAAATGAATCCCTTATACATCTCAAGAGACACTAGGTAAACACTGGGAGATTACATCAAAGCACTTTGTCGTATTTCATTATCGTGAAAAAATAGTTGGGTTATCGAAAAAAGTGTGGTGGCGAGATTATGTACTCAAAAGAAATTCCACATTAAAATATGATCGTTGACTGAATGAATTCATTTTAAATTTTTCTCTGAATGTTTGATATTTAAGGCAATTATGAAAATACACAAGACACCGGACAATTGTATACATTCTTGCACAGATTGATAGAATGGTAATTTGAGACATCATATAATTTTAATCAAGGTTAATCCAACATTGTGTATGAGGAAGAAAAATAAAATTGATTGCTGCTTCGGGGCGACTTCATTAATTCCAAAGGCGCATTTGCTTCTTCAGCTGCAGGTAAACCCGAAAAAACCTACAGCATCACATCATCTAGATATCTTGATCTGCTAATGTCCTCTCTCTCATAAAATAAAACAGAACACTTAGTGACACGTCTATAGTCAAACTCAAACCAATCCGTTTCGTCTTTGACCAAGACGTAATTATGACCAGATTCAGCACCAGAACCACAATGAACAATGACTGCATGAAGATTATAATAGTGGTCTGCTAGATTGAAGTGTTCATCTACTTCGAACCTTCGTAAGAGTTTGGTGCTTCCGTCAGAGGTAAAGTCATGTTTGAAGTTCATCAGTATTATTATTTGATTGACTGGTGTATCAGCTATACTTGTTTTCTTATAACACTCAGTTAATTTGGCGCCTGTTTGGCAATACAGTCGATCATCACCTGTTAAAGTTCCCTTTTCAGATGATTTAACAATAAGCAATTAGGAAACGCCAGTTCCAGAAATTAACATACGTTTTTGCTACTTATTGAACATTTACTACAAAGTTAACAAGTGAGGATTTTTCCAGCAAAAGATTTAAAAAACAAGAGGAGATAGATTATACAGAATCATTCAATCCAGAGCGGTCAGGAGTATTGATTCTGCTATTGTTTTGCTCACGAAGGGTACCTATTCAACAAGAACCCCAAGAATTCGGAACAATACTCTTGTTGCCCTAACGAGTATCTAGTGGAATTCAAAGACTCCAGGAAATCGGTTGGAGGACAAGATGATGCATTCTTCTGGTACATGAAGAAGAAGTAGGAAACATTCTCATTCTCGTTCATCATGAAAACCTCGTTCTTGAAATTTTTCGTCATGAACAACACTTGTAAAATGCTATTCATGTAGCAAGTGTTTCCTAAATTATCTAGTCCAATTTTCTTCTCAAGATTTTCAGGACAACTCTCTAGGTACTGATTCGTAAAGAACATGTTTCAAAGAACATGTATAAGAACCATTTCTCAAGCTGCAATCAATCCTTCCAAGTGATGAAGGGTTTCGAATAATCTTCTGAAAGTACTCATACCCGTTTACCAATTCGAATACTTCTTTTTTTCTAAGTAAATTCAAACAGATACAGTCAAAACAACATACAAAAAGGAAAGGTAAACTGATCAATATAACATATGGTGTATGTTCAAAAAATAAGGTGAATTTTCATTTTCTCTCAAAAAATTTTTATTAGTTCATCAATTTCTATTTTCTCCCCTTCAAAGTAGTCCTCCTCAGATATAATACACTAATGCCAGCGTTTTTTTTCCAATCCTCGAAACAGTTCTGATATGCACAATTCGTTTCTATGTCCTGAATCGTTGCAAAACGCCGTCGTTTCATAGGTTTCTTCAATCTTGGGAACAGAAAAAAGGCACAGAGAGAAAAATCAGGTGAATATGGTGGCTGAGGCATGATTACGGTGTTGTTTTTGGCCAAAAAATCACGACCAAAAAAGCAAGACGAGTGAGCGGGTGCATTATCGTGATGCAAAAGCCATGAAATTGATTTTTCACAATACCGGATGTTTTCTTCGCGATGGTTCATTTGATCAAAATTCAGCAATTTTGGAACGAACTTCGCTGCCACACAACACCAACACAAAACGACATGAAACAAATGAGTGGCTTTATCTGTGATTCTGATAAGGTGATGTCTGTTTTTCAATCGATGGCAGAAAGAAAAAGAATGAAAAAAGTGTAAATTATTCAAGTATTTTACGTATCAAATTAAAATATGAAGTAATAAGGCCATCGACATATCTTCTAGTGTTGACATTATCGCATTTGTGGATACCTATCGTTTCGCTCAAAAGTCTTTTGGATAAATAAGGTTGAACGTCTAGAATAGTTGGATGATCAAAATCATAAATGTTTCCATATTATTTTTCATGTTCAACGAGAGCTGTGGGGTTTTTTATATTCAGTTACTTAGAGTCTCTCATGTGTTCTGAAACTCGTTTTTTACGATACCGTCCGGTTTGACTAACATATCATTTGAGATAACTTCCACAGTTCACTTTGTACACAATATTGGATTGTATTTCTTGTGGTGTTTTAGTTTTTTGTTTTATTTTTTATTTATTTATTTATTTATTTACAGTTGCATCGACCTCTAGGGTCATTAGCGACTTGTCGATATATTACATGGAAAAAAAAATTAGAGAGTATGTAACAAATTGGTATTTCTGAGGAAAGCTAATAGATTATTAATATCACATTAATTTCCTAATATGTCCTTTATTGATGGTGGGAAACCATAAGTTTGTCTTTCATCAGCACTTTGAGGACTATCACACACTTCACATACTGGGGGATTTTCTTCAGATAGTAGGTATCCATGGGTGAGACGAGTGTGGCTTAGACGAAGACGAGATGAAATGACCTGGGTTTTCTTTCATTGGGGTTGTTTTTCCAAGGAGATACTGACTGTTTTATCTCAAGAAGTTTTGCTGACGAACTATTCCATTGTGATTGCCAACTATTGATGATCGTTTGGTTGTATAGAGATTTCAGATCCGTATGAACAGCAAGTAACACTGTATCTGTTAGCGGATTAGTAACTGCTTCTTTCGCTAGTTTGTCGGCTCTTTCATTTCCAGCTATGCCAATATATGAAGGGACCCACATAAACTGGATGCAAATATGTTTTTGATGTAGTAGGTGGAGGAACTGTTTTGAGCGAAGCAAGATGGGATGATTGGTGTATAGTTTTGTGATTGTTTCGAGAGCGTTCAGTGAATCTGTGACAATCAGACATTTTGGGATGTTCTTTTCCTCCATGTACTTTAGTGCTCTCCAAATAGCGTATAATTCACCTGTGAAAATTGTGTTTTCTTTCGATAATTTAAACGAACAGCTGAAATCAGAGCTGGTGAAAGCTGCCCCTACTCCATC
>WOGJ01194871.1:0-11474 GCA_015342185.1 Leptinotarsa juncta | reverse complement strand
ATTTATATCTTCTAAACGGTGATAGATAGGTATAGGGAAATAGTATATGAATTTGTTGACAAAGTGATAATGAATCATAATATGATATTATATACATTTGGGAAACAAGGTTTTAGCGTTCTACATCACCATCTCTATAAAAAAACATGTGGGAATTTTTCAAAAGAAGGAAAATAGCAATTAATTTCAAAATAAACTGTTCACAAAGATGGTAGATCATGCAAAGAAGTAACTATCAACAGAAAATTGAAAGAAAAAAGCTCCTTAGAAATAACTGCTTTCAAATAAACATTGAAGATGGGAAAGTAGAAAGCCAAAATGTTTCTCTCCCAAAAATTAAACTCTCTTAAAAATTTACTTCTTTCAATTTATAGCCAATATGTATATGCTTCAAGTAAATTAAAGGTAATGGAAACAGGTCAACTTAAAATGATAATTGTTAATATCTGGTCGAGGTAATTATGACATTTATAATTTGAAAATAGATTCAGCATTCGTAAACAATTTTCAATTACCTACTAATTTATATTCGATAATGAGTTGTTGATAATGATTGGCTTAGTGTTTGTTTGTGAATCACCGACATTAATTCCTCTTAATAATCATTACAGGAAATAGACCGGTATCCGGTTACTTATATTCTATTTATTGAAATTTGCGTTAATAATAAGATAAAAGAAATGAAAATTTCTATGTTTGTTACCAACTGCAGTAACAAACGATATTGCAGTTTCGTCCTACACTGACATTTTCAAACTTATACAATATTGTATATACAGTTTGAGTTTGAAAAAATGTTTGAAAATGTATTGAACGAAACTGCAGTAACGTTAGTTGCAAATGAAAGTGGTACCTAAATAACATAGAAAGTTTTATTTATCTTTTCTTCATTATGATTTCCTACCATGTAGTAACGGCTACATCCATCAATTTATTGTTAATAACTATGTTTTGTCTGAAGAACTTTTAAAAAAATCTTGAATTTTGAAACACTAAATGTGCATACATGCTATAAAAATACAATTTTCGGTACATTTCGTGGATTTTCTCACAATGGGGGCTGTGATGATTTGACCCGGTTGCAGAAAGTGCAGCTTCTGACATACAATAACCATTTTTGGTGGGTTTTTGGCTTTGGTAACGGTATAAGCGCCTCATCGATATCCAACCACTGCCCTGAACGCCTTCTGTTGTTACAGTGGATTCACTTTTCATAACACATGGCGATCCGATCCAAAGAAGGATCGTTTTGGTTGCGCAAAAGCAAAGAATAATAGACCCCTAAATGTGACAATTTCTATGTATCGTTCAAATCGTGAAGCATCCACTTGAAAGCTTTTTCGCCTTTCTAATACGTATCAAACCACAAAAAACCTCATGGAAAGCGAATCCTAGTTCTTCCGCCAACCCACGCACCGATTGTGAGGGGTCAGTCTCCGCCACGGTCCTCAAATCATCGTCCTGAATTACTGTAGGTCGACCACTTCGAAACTCATCTTTGAGGCTGAAATCTCCGTTACGAAATTTCGCAAAACAAAGTCCAACAGTGCGTTCGTCATTCCCAAGTGCCTTCGGGCTGTTACGACTTTTTGTTCGTTTTGAATTTCTAAAGAAAAATTGGCCAAAAATCGCTTAAAGACATACAGTGGATAAATCTGAAGGGTTGAAAGTTTGGAAATACATTAACAGCATCAATGTATAACTAGAGTACAAATATCTTTATCAGTCAGTACCACGACACAGTAGATTAAATATTTATTGAGATATGGAGGTAGAGAAACACATGACATTAAAACGGAGAAAACTTTCGAAACATACTGATAGAAAAATCTAAAAACTATGATATGCTACTAATTAAATCGAAGTACTGATCAAACCAATTTAATTTCATTAAAACTAATTGGTGAGTATGAAATTTAATGCAACACTATGGCTCCGACTCATTTTCGTAGACTTCTCGATTTCAATTTCAATAACCTACTAATACCGTTTTTGAAGATATAAGCGAACGCGAGTGATTTATAATTTATTGAAACATTTAATTCAAAATCAACATGTTGGTCATATCTTTTATAGCAATTTTTTGTTTGACGAGTGTTCAAGCGCTAGATGAATATGTGAGAGAAACCTTCGAGAAGTGTGCAACAACGAAAGATCAATATTACTGTGCCAAATATAATTTTCTGAGGTTTATTCGAGATTTTGACTACGAATGGACTAATAGCAGTGTTGTGAATTTCATAAAAATTTCGGATAAAAGTGATGATACAGCAACTGCAGCAAGATACAGAGAAGACGATTCAGAGATTCAGAAGTTTTTCAAATTCTTGATGAGGCGAATGCTTGCATTCCTGGGTTCGCATGGCTTAGCATTCATTTTACCGCAAGGAATCGGATTGAGAACAGGAAGAAGCCTGGATTTAAATAGCTCCATTACTTCCAAGAGTGCAGGTAAACAAACCATAAAAGATAAAGAATAAATTATGTATATAAAATCCTGTACCAAAAAATTCAGTATTGACACCTTCTATCAAAAAAATAGTGTGGAAATTCCTAATATTATTCCTGAGTTTGAGTTTGGGTTTTCTGCACCCTTATAGTTGAAGGGCCAGGGGGAAACCCAGTTGAAAGTGACCAAAAAGTGATTTCGAGAAAAATGAAAAACAAAGATTGATTTCTATTAACTCCTTTTGTAATATAATCATACCTTTTTTTAGTGTATTAATAATAATTGATATTGATAACTAACATCTATTAGGCATTATTCCTAATAGATTTTAGTAATCAATATATGCAGTTCCATTTAGCTCCTAGGTGAAATGATGAAGGTGGAAAAAAACTTAATGAATTTAATGAACAACTTACATTTTACTAACAATGAACAACTAATTTTATGAAAATTTATTCATCAAAATATGACGAGATTACGAACTTCTTCAGACAAAAAATTGGTCACGTAATTATCGAGCATGGAGCAAACGTCGTAGGATTCTTTACAGGCAACGCTCTCATCGTACGTGTAAAAAGCTGCATCTCCGGTAGACAGAACGTGGATGTTGAAGCTGTAAAAGTTGAGCTGTCTTTTGTAGTAAACGTCGTTGGTCGTTATGTTGGGGGTAGGTAGATTCTTCTGAAAGTCCATGGCAATGGCAGCAACAGCATGCTTTCTTTTACAAATTTTTTTGAAATTCCTTTTGATTGAATAAAAATTTTCAGCTTTCGATAGGTGAAGTTTGTGCTCAGTTTCCAATTTTTGTATATCCTTTTTGGGATCAAATATTTTTTGCGAGTCTGGAAGGGTGGTTGCGGTGCCTGATTCAATTGCTGATTTCTGAGACCTGATGGCGTCACACGTGCTGCAGGTATCCTTTCTCGGATAGCCGAACGATATATTAAATTCATTGTTGAAAATTGATCGGAATGTGTCATAATGTACGATGTTCTCTTTGTGAATTTCATTATACATCTTGGTCAATTTGGACAAATTAAGATCTTCGGGTAGATATATTTTGTCCGAATCGTTTAAAGAATAATGGGATTTCCGTCCCTTCAACGAATTTATGAAATCCTTCACAAGATCACGAGTTTGATCCGTGATTTTATGAGGTCGATTTGCATGTTTACCCCTATTATCTTTGGGACTGCAACCCTTCTCAGTTAATGACTGTTGAATGGTCTGAACTCGTTTAGGCGTAATACCAAAAATAGACGTGAACGCCTTGAAACAAACAGGTAAATCTCTGTTGGTACCATCAACATCGACCCTCACTCTAAAAGCTTAAGAAGCCTTTTTTTCGCGACTACTGCCTTCCATGCTCTTTCGTTTCTGCACGGGTAGCACAGTAATGAGTCCAGAAAGAAAGGAACTTAGTTCTTCATAGGTCTTAATTTCGTGGAACTCCATTTAAACCGAGAACACTTACAGTCAGGTCCTGGTTCATGCGAAGAGGGCCTTAGTTTCTTCATAACCTCATTCATTCTCCCAATCGGTTTCCTCTTTTTTGTCAGTTTGGTCGGAACTTTCCCCACCTCATCACTACTCCCTGCAGAATCCAGAGTATCCATGATGCTGGTATCCAATATTATTTTTTCATACACCAACAATTCAGGAAAAACAATAAGCCACAAAAACAATATGAATTTAACACTACGCGATTCGACAAGTGATAAGCTGATTCCGAAGAAGATTCCGCAACATTGCTGGTCTCTACCGGTGGCCGGACATTTGAATTGACATTCATCTTCCTTCCATCCGCGCTTGTGACATTCATCTATTTTCCCCCTTACCCCGAATCTTTTCATGCACATTTCGGACGATTCTCATCTTTTTCCCCTTGTTGTTTTACCAGATGGTAGTACTCCTTCATAGCCCCTAGATAGCGCTAATATCTCAAAATCGACGAAAAAGTGACTTTCATCTTTGTTCCCCCTGGCCCTTCATTTGTTTATATGAAAGTAACTGTTTCATGAGATTTTTTTTCTTCCAGTTTGTGTGAAAGTTACTTCTTTGCATGATCTACATATCTTTGTATAGAGTTACATCTTTTGAAATTGATTGCTTCTTTCCTTTCTCTGGAAAATTTCTACATTTTCTTGTATCAAAATGGAGTAGTAGAAAGCCAAAGACTTTCCTAAAAATTAATCACTTCTAAAAATAAAAACCTTTCGATTATAATTAGTTGTTTATAAATAGTTTTCATTGCTGATTTTTTCCTTCCTTCCTTTGGAAGTTTAATCCATTTTTTGTTGGATGATGGAGAAAAAGAAAGCCAAAATCTCTTTTCTGAAAAACAAATATTTTCTCAGCTAATATTACTTTCTTTCAATTAAACCCAGCTTGACATGACCTTCAAATTCCAATTTAGGAGAACTTTGAAAACTCTCAAAGTTGTTTCCAATAGTAGCCGATATTGAAAATTGGCGATATCAAAAAGTTTTATTGGTGACCAGAAGCCGCCGACGCGACATGTCAACAAATTTTCCATTTCTATCAACTTGGATCTGGGACGAATACATGCTCGAGCCGAAAGTTTCGAAGGACGATCACTACCTCAAACTTCCATGTCGCTTTTGTTTTTTATCGCTACAAGGGAATGCGGACTCTTGAACACGGTTTCTATGTAAAATATGGAATTGTTTTTGCGTAGAAAAGTTGGGTTCGAACGAAAAAAGTTAGTTTATTACATTTCATGATTATATGGTAGGCCGATTCGGAAATAACGGAGATGTGCGTTGAACAAGATAAAATATAAGGATTTATACATTTCCGATAAGTTGTATTTTAGTGCGCGATTGTGATATTTACCCTGAAAGATTCAACTAAGGCGCTTATACACTGGTGTAGCGACTCATCTTTGTGGAATTTTCATGTATATGTGGTGGTCAATATGGCCTATTTGACTTCATTTACGCATGTCGCTTTTTTGAAAGAGAGCTAGGTACCGTTGATATCACTGTTCATGTGATGGTACAAAGTTGCGTATTCTACAAAGTGATGATGTAAATTGGGAGGTAGTTATGAATTGTGATGACTCTGACAAACTATCATTTGAGGTTATGTATGCATATGCATGAAACTTTCCCAATTTCTTTGAATTCTTGTGAATTTATTCCAATCATCAAGTGTTTATCATCAAGTCCATGTTCCTCAGTTAGTCTGCGTCTTGAATAAATTTTATTTCTATATGAATATTGGAATGAATATATTACGGTTGGTATACCCGTTCTTTTCTGTTAAACTATTGAACTGAAATCTAAATATTCCACAAGTGATATCACATTCTTGAATCCTGGATAGGGATATTTGGTGCGTTTTTGTTCACATCAATCTATTTCGGATCTGCCTGTTCTGCCAAAAGTTAGTGGCCTATATTTCTGTTCTGCCAAAAGTTCTGCCTAAATTTAGTTCCACAAACTCAAATGGCCCTTTCATTTTTTTCGGAATGCACATTTTTCTCACAGCTAATGTTCGTTTGTTCATGATTGATATTATTTCTCGAAAATTTCACAAAACGTCTTCCCAGGTACCATACGTAATGTTATACCTATAAGGTATAACACTACCTATAAGGTAATCACTTTTGAAACACCCACACAAAAAGCAATGTCGCTTCAAACCATCCCGTAGTTAATAAACTATCCAAATAGCTAGCAATAGATCAAATCTATCATTTACTAGTAAGATAATTTTGCAAATTCAACGCAATCATAATATGTCAACGAACGTTGAAGGTAGTTAACGATGATTCATGATGAATTTCACTAGTTCGGACTTACATTGTCTAATATGTAAAATGATTTGATATCTCCGAAACAACTGAAAAAGAAGAATTGAAATCAAATAGCTGAAAATAACAATTATATTGAGCAAAAATAACCTGTAATGAAATAATAGTGAAATAAAATACAAGTGAAGTTAAAACGATTGAACAAAAAATAAAAAAATACAAATAAATATAAATCAAAAAAGTTAAGAGATTCCAAGCCACGTTAGTTCACGACGTTTCGATTGTTAGTATTTAAAATCGTCTTCGGCTGATGACTGGACTGATTCCTCCGAGAGATGACTATTTATATTTATGGGTCGTTCGAGTACTTTCACTTATTCCCACTTTCCATTTTTCCACTTCATTGGTTCAGTGGGAGATGACCGTTTGGCGGGAGTTGGCCATTTTTCGCTTGATCATGGGTTTCCATATGTTGCGTATCTCTACGCTAGCTTGGCTAAATACGTCGTTGGACAGCATGTATGCGGCTTTCTTTAATTTTCTCCTAATCCAATGCTTCTCTCTGGTGTATGATCTCAGCTTGGGACCACTCGTGTTGTGGTCCCAAACATGGTCTGCTATTCCTGATTTGCTGGTTTCCCATCGCTGGGTGTGTTTCTTGTGCTCAGCAATGCGAACATTTAATGGTCTCTTAGTTTCACCAATGTAGGATTTTTTGCACTCACAGGGTATTCGATAATTGCAATTCTTGGAATTGCAGTCCGCGTTTGGTGGCCTGGTTTTCGTGAGGCTGCTACGGATTGTGTTATCAGATCTGAAGCAAGTTCTGAAGTTGTACTAGGAACCAATTCTTCTTATCCTCTCCGATAATCCTCTGATGTAGGGAAGTGCAAGCACTGGTTGTGACGGCATTTCTTCCTTGCGAGGCTCCTGCTGTCTTGTATTTTTTACTTGTATTTTATTTCACTATTATTTCATTCCAGGTTATTTTTGCTTAATATAATTGTTATTTTCAGCTATTTAATTTAAATTCTTTTTTTTCAGTTGTTTTGGGGATTTCAAATCATTTTACATTGACAATGGAAGTCTGAACTAGTGAAATTTATGTCAACGAACGTTGACATTAATTGAAGACTAGAATGAATGAAAATATTGACAGTTGGCACCATCTTGCGGCCACGTCAGAACTACCCCAGTCGGCTTCCAACAATTTCTAAAACAAAAGCACATTCCAGCATTCACCAGTGTATAGACATCTCAGATTAAACACACTGAAATTGATACGATTCAGAACCAAATCTTGTAAGTTTAAATTGGAACATACAACTGTTCAGTGCCAAATAATGTTTTCGACTACTAGTAACTTTTGAGGAGCATCGACTAGAGCGCTTGGGAGTTGGCAAATTGCTTCAACAGCTTGAGATTCGGCAGATTGAGACCTTTGCAGGGACCAGCGACGAGAGTGTGGTCAAAGCTTTTTAAGAATGGCTTCAAAGTCGAAGCTGAAACATAAAACTATTAAAAAAAACAGAAACGGTTCAACCTGGACTTCAGTCACGCATGATGAATGCGAGGTTTTTTATTGGAAACTCCTCCATATAATAACACTAGCCAACAAATAAGAAAAAAATTGCGACTACTATGATAATTGCTATGCATGAGAGTTTGAAGCATCCTTCAACACCAAAAATTTTTCATCACGTAAAGATTTTGGGTTGTGGTTATTTCTATTTTATACAAAATAACATATTATTGTGAAATAGAAATTAAAACGAAAAAAAACAATTTAATTTAAGGATAACGGACTTTATTTACAATACACATGAAAAAACATTCAAAGGAAGTCTTTTGTACATAAACTTTTTGCAAATTTTGACTTTCATTTATATAATTGAATAGAACTGGCCGATACTTGATGAAAATCCATATTTAAAAAAACTAATCAATAGTTTTTATCATATTCTATGATTTTCACTATGAGGGTTTTACAAAAACCGCCACACGTGTTTCGCTATACAATAGCTTCTTCGCACATAACTGAAGGTTATGCATAACTGAAGGTTATACTTGAAGAAGCTATTGTACAGGGAAACACGTGTCGCGGTTTTTGTGAAACCCTTATAGTGAAAATCATAGAATATGTTAAAAACTACTGATTAGTTTTTTTTTCATTTACATGTTTCATCGTTTTCTCACATAAGGAACCAACAATAATCATCCCATAATTGCTGCATCCTATCTACCTTGGTAACGTTGCTCCATTGTCACCTTGACCTGGAATATATTTATCTCTCGGAAGCCACTCTTTTACTTGATAATGGCTCTGTGTTGCCCTACTATTCCAAAGGCAAAGAAAACAGCAAAACTTCGTGAATCCGCCCTGAAGACCTAATAAGGAATAGTCCTATGAATTTTAGGTCACCACATATTTGCCACTTATACTTATTACATTTAGAATAAGTGACATAATTTCGTGTGTTGCCTTCATGGCAACTGCATGTGCAAGAGGAATAGAGGGTCATGTTACCATTATGGAGCTGAACGGCTTTTAAACTTGTTTTAGACGAATGAATCAATAAATAAATGCCTTTGGCCGGGTTATGTGCAAATCCTAATTTTTCCATACCACCATTTGGATTTACAGAAACATACAGTTCATCCTGTATAGTAAAGAACGAGGATAGCTCATGAATGCGGTTCCTAAATATTGTAACTTTGGTTTCAGGGGCTAGTAAATTCCATTGTTGTAATCTAGAACCTAATAGTTCAGCATTCTCTCTGGATAAGTGGAGGAAAAGCAAATTTGGATGTCTGGTTCATTACATTTTTGTGAAAAAAGTCATAACTCAAAAATCTTAAGTGTTAGGAAATTTTAACTTTCGAATTTGGAACCAAAAATTAACTGTCTTTGGCATTACAGTCGTAAATCGGCTATAAACTATTGTAATTATTATAACATTACTACATTACATATTCAGATATTATATATAACAGCTACTGCACCAACGTGGAAGTTGTTTTTGATGGTTATAATAATGATGAAATCAAAAGACCTGACAGCAATTGTAGATGAAAGTTAAATTCCAATCCATTATCAAGGAGTATTTCATGCAAACTGATCACTGAAAGCGTTTTTGAAGTATTGCTATTCAAATTTGATGTTTTGCAGCAATGAGAAATGGAAGTGAAGCGATATATTTGAGTGTACTGGCTTGTTTAGGTGAGAGATGAAATTTCACCCTGTTCATGAAAAGGTAAAAATTGGACTTTCCATGGAAAAAACTACTACTTTGGTTTTTTATTCTTTTGGAAAATATTTTACCTGTTCGTCCGATATAAAATTCTGGATTAAAACCACATGTCAACTTTTTGCGAACCATCTTTTGATAGATGAGCATGGGATCAATCACGAATTTGATGTATTACATTTAAAAGAGGCAAAACTCAACGTTTTGGAATGTTAAGAAATCGATAGAAGTAGAAAATCGGGATTATTGCTCAATGATCGAATATATTTGAATTGTTCCTGTTTATTGAATTCAGTTTTTAACGAGAAAATTGGTAATCAGGGCAGATCTTGAAAGTAGGTAGGATATTTATTATTCTCCAGTCTATTGAGTTGTTCCTAGAGAGATAGATAGTTCATCTACTGAATTCATTACAAAGAAATTTGTCAGGCAGTAAAAGTCATATTGCTTCAAATTACTGTAAAAGTATGACACACAAATTTATACAAGCAAACGCCCGAAGATACTGTTGTAATTCATGCCCTGAAGAAAATAACACCGACCGCCACTGGTAGTCATAAACCAGTTGCGACGTAGCTAAGAGCGCACGAATGTACGATGTTTGTTGGTGCTCTAGATTTAGCGAGAATAGTGCTACCGACTTTGACGGAATTCCGGCGAATGTTCTACCGCCTGCACGATATATAAACGTTAACCACGAGCATCATATCGAAACAGTCAAGTGGAAGTTACAGTGTGGTACGCAAAGCGATCCAACTTAGCAAAAGCTTATTTAAAAAAAATTGTTCACTTTTTAGTTCGATGTTTTGAAAGCTTGTTGTTTAGTATTTAAAGTAAATTTATTTCATTAATGTTGTTTCTCATTTCGTACCTTCCTGGAAAACGGTCAAACCTGCGCAAATGTCTGAACTGCAAAAACAATGCAGGTTTTTTGCATTCGTCCTCGAAGCACGCCAACTACATTAATTTCATTAGAAAAGCAGACGTTTTCCGGGTGAACGGTACTATATTCGAAACTGGGTAAAGTTAAGCAATTTATTAAAGCGGTAATAGAATTAAACTGTCTGTGTGTTTAATATGCAGTAATATTTGAAACAATGCAATAACTAGAGTCGGGGCGTTCCGCTTGATTTATTCGACTAATGTGAGGAATTATCATTGTCACTCCTTGACAGAGGGGATATTTTATATGAACGTTTGGCGGAGCACGAAGTTTACAAAACTCGATTATTCAAGTTTGTAATGTATTGCCATTTGGAAAAGAATTGTTTTTATACAATTTATATTTGTTTCCATAATGCATTCAATATGTCATCATTATTCAGTATTTGTGATTCGAAAAACGTAACACCCTTTATCGTAACACACCTTTATCGTAACACTCCTTCATCACAACCATAATTAAGGATGTGGAAATGTTAACTTTCATGGCCGAAGGTAATTGTGTCAAAGCTATTTTCTGAATTTTTTGGCCGTGGTCTGCAGGTTTTTATGCCTGACGTTTTGTCTACTACTGCGGTAGATATCATCAGTGGCGATGAGGAGAGGTCGTGATAAGTTGGTGGTTTAGTGGTTGTTCCCGTTTTTCCCAACACAGAAACTACCATTCTAGTATTTGACTCCGGTTTCACATCATTAGGAGTATAGGTAGGTGTGGCTCGATTTCTCTTTATTGGATTACCTGACTTGGTTTATGTTCAATCGAGGACAAATTTAATGATTTTCATTGCCTCTTATTTTTTATCGAAATTATCCCTGTGTTTTTGTATTTCTACTGCCTCTCTATACAGTGTGTAACAACGAAAACTCAACAGAGCCATTTTAGGATATAAAAAGTAGGATTTTTTAAA
Source organism: Leptinotarsa juncta (assembly GCA_015342185.1). NCBI lineage: Eukaryota > Metazoa > Arthropoda > Insecta > Coleoptera > Chrysomelidae > Leptinotarsa > Leptinotarsa juncta. The sequence continues at coordinate 149 of WOGJ01194871.1, read as the reverse complement.
AAAGCTCGGACACGTCGATTTCTAATTAAAGGGGGACACCTTTCAGACTAATCAGATTTTTTGTAGTACGCACCCTTATTTAGATAGGGAAAGTAGGTCGAGTGGCACTTTGTTTTAAAGGTCTTTCGAATACCCTTACAACTCTGTTG
>WOGJ01194827.1:0-11485 GCA_015342185.1 Leptinotarsa juncta | reverse complement strand
CTCACCCTACTTATTTCTGCCACTGACCAGGAGTCCGGCGACCCCTTCCGTAAGGCCACATTGGCTTCCCGGACAGGACTTTCAGTCCCCTGGCTGTTTTCCTATCCTCCACCTGGGAACGCGCCCGATAGGTAGCACATTTCTCCCACGGGGAGAAATGTGTTATTTTTGTCTTTTGTGTGAAAAAATTTTGGTCACATACTTTTTGAAAGTATGTGAGTAATGAAGAAATTACATGGAAGTTTATCGAAGAATCAACATTTCCTTGTGAACTGCTATTATGCATGTATTGTATGTTATTTAGTTGCCTATTAAACGCTTGAAGTACTTTCATTTTTATTTACTTTCAAATGATTCGACTTAATAACATATTCGTTCAACGTTTAAATGATTATTCGGAATTTATTGTGTCAGCCGGCGGTGTGTATTATACAGAAATAATTTCAAATCCCTGAAGCGTGTGTTTATTTAAATTTCATATGTATGAACTGAGAACCTGCTTTCATGTATATATAAACTATTTTAATTATGTATTTATGAATTGGTTTTGTGATGAAGATTAGTGTGTTTTATTCGACTGACGATAATTCTCTGTTTTTGATAACTGGTTATTCTGACTAAAATTAATAGGGATAAATTGCACTGGAACATATTGCTATTTGGTCAACTCTATTCTAAATATTTTTTGCTAATGTCGAACTTGCCATCCTGCTCATCAAAAGGTCGTATCCATCACTTGGGATCAGCTTTTTGCTTTTCGGTAATTTCCTGCTGACGTTTCGACCAACTTGTTAGGGTGGATCCCAACAAATCATAAAAGTTTCAGATATAAGGAAAACTTTATGAGTCTTTGCCACAGGTGTCACCTATGACAAAGGAAAGATGGACAAATACATTTTTTAATGTACTATAGCCTTGTCATCTTGGCAAGGTTCACGTCGGGAAGGGTAGCATTCTGGAAATGACCTCTGACTTTATGCCTCCAAGTATCAATTTTGAATTGCCTTATAAAGTACTGTTTCCGAGTAGAGAGGACCGGATCCTCCGGGAGAAGGAAATATTAGGAGCAGATAGTTGTTGGTTTACATATGAATCAAAAACACTTTTCTGGTGTTTCAAGTGTTTCCACTTGCACCAGAACCTACCTAGGAACCTATGCGACGGCAGAGTCGTGCTCTTATCATCTGACCTCAAAGCCCACTCACCATTCAAACTAATCGGCTTCGTTAAGAAGTTGGGTTTATTTGGTCGAGTGTGAGTAGGTGTGAGCCACAATAAACCCTTACGTGTTGCGGTGGAGGGTTGAATAGACCCACTCACTTTGGACCTAACCTAACCTAACTATAGCAGTTATTCGATGGACTATCTTTCAACCGTGTTGAATTTAAATTTTTCAGTTTTTTTCAAGCCAACACACCTATAAGCGTACCATGCATGGCAATTTGTTCCAATATTGCTACGTTTAGAGGTACTTATCTTGCTTATTTTTATTCTCAACAGTTCCAGAAGAAGCAATGTATAGGAAGTCGAAGTTTATTTTGAATGAATTATCATATTAACTGTATTAGGAGTAGTAAATGTTCATAATGAACTCATTCTGACTCAATTATAGGACACAATATTTTGGATACATATTGTAGTAATAACGATGAGCATAGAGAGGAGCTGTACTGACAATGATGAATGTTTTATCATTGATGTGTAATGAAGTATACCAGTAATGCATTATTTTTCGTATCTTTTTATATCTCCGAGTGGAGGATATACTAAAAGCAGATAGCTATTGGTTTGAAGCTGGATGAAAACACCTTCAAGTTCTGGTGCAGATGTATACAGTCGCAGAACAAGACAGAAGAACAAGAGATTGGCAGAATCCAACCTAATACAAGTCTATAAAAATATTTTCGGACAGTCATGTGGTCGTGAAATGGGTATCGATAAATTTTTTCTGGATTCCTGATCACACTTTCCTGGAAGGTAACAACGCTGCCGACACTCTTGTAAAGGAGAGGGCTGAGAAAGAGTTTCAGACTGCTGGCAAAATCTACCATGATTGGTTTATTCCAAAGCGTTAATACATCTTTCGAAGTATAATACTATACCTTTGTGAGACTACAACAGCAACAAATTACGTTATCTAATCTAACTTACAGGTTACTGTTGTCTGAATCATCATGGATTATTGAAAGTCGTCTCTGTTTCGGAAATGACCGCACATTTTGTGCCTTCCTTGCTGGGAACCAAATCAGGTTATCACCATACAAGCTAGTCGGCTTCGTTAAGAAGATGGACTTATTTGGACGAATTTGAATATGTCTGAGCCACAAAAATCCTTTGAAGCTAGCATTAAAGGGTCAAATTGACTTATCCACTTTGAACCTAACTTTACATAACATAACATAACATAACATAACATAACATAACTAACCTATTTCTCTATCCCGATTACAAAAAATGGTAAATTTAAATAGGTTAGCGATGTTATTGTTCAACTGTTTTCTAATCATTGGAAAGACAAAATTTTCTCACAATTTATTCTTTTTGTTTCAGGTGAGTCAACTATTCAAATGTTGCTAGTTTACATGGTAAGTTGTCTAAAAGAATGATCAGATTCGTTACGAACTCGAATGGAAATAGTCCTGTATCTCTCAATAATATTGTACTGATATTCACCAATTCTTTAACGCATCAGAACGCTGATAGAACTATCAACGCAGATTTCGCCAACCAAGTCATAAGATGTCATAACTGTTACAGTATCGTGTGTCTTGGTGGAAGAAAGGTGAATCTGGAATAATGCTATTACAATTCTGATGCCTGGATTTTGTTTTGTTAAAGGATCATCATATTTTGTGGCTACCGTTTTCAATGTTAAATCATTAAAGTATGAGTTGATATCTTGTTTATGGATCAAAAAGCGTTCAGTCTACGTAGACGAGATTTGCTTGAAAAGTAGGCTAACCCTGTCACTTAATTAAGTAAAATATAAGACTGTAATGAGATGGCCCATTCCATCAATTTACAGAATTAAAGATTATACGATTATACCGTTATCATTCAAGTTTCTCTGAGGAACTTATCCCCAATCTGGTGTGGGATCAAAACAGGCAGAGTGACGATTTATAAGAAAGTAATTTTAGGCTCACTGTGATTCAATAATAGCATTCAATGTTATTGTTACAAATTGTAATACATAATGTTAGGGAGCGTAAGTAGCTGCCGTTAAAAAATGTCTCATGATAAATTTGCGTCAACTGCAACGTTTTTTTCAAGTCAAATAAATAGTTTCGCTATGAAACTTTGTCTTTGATTTTTGATGTGCGTAATATTTGGCTCTGCTATTTGTCATCGCTTTCTTATGTGGCTTTCTCTTTGGTCATCTCTATCAGGCATAAATCTTGCAAGGCAAGCACACGACACAAGTTCGACAACGTAGCGTGCGATTACATTGAATTTGTTCTGAGAAGCAATCGCTAAAATACCAGATTTTGGAGTCGAACATGAGAGAGCATTGAACAGGAACGTACATATTGTGTACTTAGGAAATTAATTTTGGAGTATATCTCCTGCAATGCAATGGCTTTTCCTCACATCAAATTGTTCTCATACAGGCAACTGTTTGTGCGAATCAGATTATATTGAACGTCTAGGCGAAACAATTGTTCATAACTAACATTGCTAAAATGATTGAAATTTGTGAAATGAAATAAGAGGTCGTAAATAGGAGCCCCTATAACCGCAAAATCATGCATAGGAATAGTTGAACCGTTACTGAGCATATTGTTATTCCAATCATCTGCCTATCATTTGTTTATTACCAGTGGTCCGCTTATATGGCCGAGGGAAAAGTCCCAAAGTTACCCCCAGTGATTCAAATCAAGTCAAATCACTGTATTAATAGTGTAGAACTCACAAGGTTATAGGATAAGTCAAACAGTATTTTGTACATACATAAAATAATACTTAAAGTATATCAACTTCATTCAACTCCAGCTTCATTAAATTAATGTGATAAAAAAATAAAATTAGGGAAAATTGAGAAATTCACCTATGGTATAAAAATTATATTCTAATAAAAATCTTTGAAGGTTTAATTCTATCAGTGGTTTTCAATGAGTAGGGCAGTTTGTTATAGAGTTTTAGCCCCAAGTAAGAAGGTGAGTTAGCGGTTATATTATTCTATTACCATGTTGCTGTATCGCTGATGTTCCAATGTTTTGACAGAATCAGAATCAACGAACTTGGGCGTGCGCAGCGTTATAGAACAGTGCTTTCAAAAAAAATTGTTCTACATCGCCATCTACTGGCGAGTTACAGAAAAATTGATAGCCTAAAAACCTTCTCTATAAAAAATCACTTATTCATGTCAAATTTCATCACGATCTGTTGAGCGATGTAGAAGTTTATCACTTACCAACCAATCAACCAACAAACATCCACTTTTATATAGTAGATTATGTAAAAATAATTGCACTTTCCTGTATTTAAATTATGGTAAGATGAAATGCGATCATATTTCGACCTATTGGTGTGAATTAATAGACACATTTGTAAAATTAAAATATCCGGGGAAGTTAGAATTTTTAAATTTTTGAATAAATCTCTGCAGGAGGTTCTCTGATTAACGCCTGCTAAAATTCGTATAATCTCTTTATGGGCAATAAATACATTTGGAGCCAATGAAGAGCTTTCCCAAAGACAAATGCCATATCTGATTCTAGATTCTATACATAGTAATAATTTACTAACTGTTCTGTGGTTAATGTTGGCTTAAGAGTTCGTATCAGATACGAAACAGAACCTAGTTTCGCTTTCAGTTTATTGCAATGACTCTTCAATTTCAGACAATTATCTAGCGTGAGTCCCAAACATTTACATTCATCGGATAATTTCTCGATTTGATCAGATTTTTTGCCTGTGATGAAACCATACTAATAAACTTTTTTGAAAATTTAAATGAAGTGAGTTGGCGGCACACCATGAAACCAAATGATTTGACACCGTGTTACAATTTTCTTTCAAAATTGTGTCGTCTTTGCATACATAATACACGTATTCTCAGCAAATGCACAACTTGTGTATTTGAAATACACTTATGGTGACCATTTTTAGATATATGATTCACCGAAACAATTTGACTCCTGTTTCTGGTGAAAGACTCTATCCAGTCATAGGAGTTTTCTCTTATTCCATATGAATAGAATTTATTTAATACTATCATATGGTCGACGCAGTCAAATGTCCTACTGAGATCACAAAATATTCCAGCAGGGTATTCACCAGCCTCGATATTTTTGAGTTAAAAGCTGTCACAGCAGTAATAGTGGGCATATTGGATCAAAAACCATGTTGAATCGGAGAGATAATGTTATGCCTCTCAATGAAATGTAGTAAACGATGTAGGTATGCATATTCAAATATTTTTGAGAAACTAGATGGAACAGTGATGGACCTATAGTTCTCTGAAAGATATGGATCCGATTTTTTGTGAACAGGTACAACTCTTCCGATCTTCAATTTTTCGAGAAACGCTCCTGTGCTAAAAGACAGATTGACTAAGTAAGTCAAAGGATAAATAATGTATTGCAAGCTTTTTCTGATCAAGAACATTGGGATTTCATCAGGTATCGTGTCCAGAAAAACTTTTATTCTTAAGTTTATTCGTTAGGAGAGATAACAGTTAATTATCTGTAAAAGACTCAAGAAATATAGAGTTATAAACATTAGTAAGATGATGATGTGATTATTGGATAGGTTATTATTTTTAATATTTCCATTTATCTTCTTAGGGGTATTGATGAAAAAAAAATCATTAAAAAGGCAGGATATTCTCTGAGGATCATTCACAACCTTACTTTCATGTATTAAGGAAATATTTTTCATAGTTGTAGAATAGTGTGTGGATTATCGGAAGCTACTATTTTATTCTGATAATATAAGCGTTTTGTATCAGATATGAGTTTAGAATGTTCTTTTTTTGCTATTATATATTTTCCAATAAATTCAGGATAAGTGTTTTTAGAGTAAAGACATTTTTTAAATTTTCGCTAGATGCTCTCACTTCGTTAGAGACCCAGTTACTTTTTGAGTTGTAAACGCAGAAGAAATTGATTAAAATAAAAGATATATAAATGGTAAAACTTCTCGAAGGCTTCAGTAATAGAGAGTTTTTCTAAAACAATCTGCCAGGTTTCATCTTGGAGAGCTGACAGAAAATCTGTCAGCTGTTAGCTGGAGCCCGTCGTGCATAAACCACATGTTGCTTCTTAAAATTTCCGGCACTAAAAAAATGAGTAAATGTTCTTGCAAAAAGTCCGTGAGGGATTCACCTGTTAATCTTGCTGGTAGTAAAAATGGACCAATAACGTAGTCACCCATCATGCCTTCCCAAACGTTCAGGGAAAATTGTTGCTGAAAATGACTTTCTCTAATAACGTCAGCCCAAAAATGGTCATTGTGAAAGTTCATAAGAGCATTTCGTGAAAATTTTGCTTCGTCCATGCATAAAATATTTAGTAAAAAATTATCATTATGTGGCATCATATGAATATTATATAAAACATTAATCTTGGGTGAAAATTCAGGCAGTAGAGGAGCATGGAACAGCTGTATGTGATATGTGTATAGGAGGTTTCTTTTTAGAACTTCCCATACTATTTGAAGGATCTTTTTATCGCATCAAATATATCTTATTCTAGTTTAGGCATTGTTACAGTTTCTGGTCTTCCACCACCTGCATTTTTATCAAAACTCGCAGTTTCACATAATCTTGCATGTAGCTTTCTTAATGTTTTAGCACAAGCACATAGGAGATATCTGTCCTGGTAAGTTATCCATACTTCTTCCGCATTGCCATAGGCTAATCCATAAATAAAGTGCATGTCAGCCATTTCAACGTTAGTAAAATTATTCAAGATGGAATCACTGCTAATTGACAACTCTTGACTTTTACTGATATGACAACATTATCAGTGTTAGCTGGTCTCCAAAGCAGGTGTTCATTACATGCATTTTTTTTCTCGAAAATGAAGCTTGATATGTTCATAAGAACTTTTTTTTTAAACAATCTAACGAATCACCCTCTGAAGTTTCGTAATGTAGTTATGAAACACCCTGTATATGGTACTATAGTAAATTTGTTGAAGATGGGCAGACAAATCAGTTTCAATGAAATTCTCGAATAAAATCTCGTGGCATCATTCTTCAACGTAATCTATTTCATAAACTATTTTTTAGAGAATTTTGTACTCTGCACACTCATGCTGTTAATTTTTTTCCAAATTTTAATTTATTGCCTCTTTTCAGATTATAACTAAATGATGTCGATAAGCCATGTCTTGGCAATTTTTCCCTACGAATTCAAATTGAACCAAGGCGTTGCCGAAATAGCCCGAAAAATTAATCAGGCATTTGGCAATGATAATGTTAATGAGTTCGACGTTGGTTTGCGAAATTTAATTCCGAAGATTTTAGCCTCGAAGATGAGCCCAGAAGTGGTCGACCTACAGTAATCAAGGACGATGATTCATCGAATTCCGAATACCCAATTTTTATGCTGATGGAATTAACTGATTTGTGTTACGTTGATTCAAGTGGTGCTTATTTCCATTGAATTGAATAAGAATTTACTGATATATTACAGTTTAAAGTAGCCTCAAAAACGGACGAAACTTTTAAAACAATCTAATAGTAGGTGAGTAGGTAATTGATGACGATGACTTTCAATTAAAATTAAATGCTGAGTTTGATCTAAATATACATAGTCCTAACGATAGTGGTATAAATATAATACTCAATACTTACTAAACCAATCTAATATCAATGATCAATGAAAGAATATCAATAATAAATTTCAATGAAATATTAAGATCTCAAGTACCATCAAGAATTTGTTTGAAAGTAATGAATTTCACTAGTTCGGATCTCAATTGTCTAATATGATTTGAAATCTCTAAAAGAACAAGTAAAATTAAAAATTGAAACGTATAGCTAAAATAACAATTATATTAAACAATAAACCGTGTGGATAGGTACTAACAATCGAAATCTTGAGAAGTAATTTGCTTTGAAGTCTTTTTAATTTTTATTTCATTGTTAATTGTTCATTTTTTTTTAAATATTTTATTGTAATTACATTTCACGATTCATTGCTTAATATAATTATTATTTTCAGCTATTCATTTCAATTATTGATTTTATTTGTTCTTTGAGAGATTTCAAATCATATTATATCATATTAGACGAATTTACCTTCAGGAAGATGCAAAAAATGGAACCGATGACACTTCATCTTGAAAATTTCATAACCGCAGCTGACTTTATATTCCTACTAAGTATTGAAAAGACATCCACCCTGTACACTGTCACATTCATTGTTTTTTTTTCTGTAACCCCACTCCAAGTTTCATATCGAAAACAACAACTGTCCCTATTTTTATCTATACTTATCATCATCTTATCATTGCTTGCATAGCTAATCTAAATTTTCTTCAAACAATCACGTCTATTAAGAAACTAAAACTCCGTACCATTTGAGATTTCGTGACTGTATAATACAGATATGATGAATGTTTTAATATAACGTACGTATGTTCTTAACCTCAATAAAGATAGCTCAGGTAATAATAACGGTGCTCTGGTCTATGAAGAAACTTAGAGAATGAAATGAAAAAATGTCATATAGTAGGTAATTATTGTGAAACTATGTCAACACCGGAAATAATAAAATTGAAAAAAAACAACGTGAACACCATCCACTAATTGCACACAAAATTCGTGCCATTTAGAACCCCTGATATGCATTGAGTTGCAGTTTCCTTTTTCGTAATATTTTCCCCCCCTGAAACAGATCCATGCAACATGCCAATCTCCCACCCACCGACCATATCTCATTTTTTATGGGTCATTCGAGTACTTTCACTTATCTTCGCTTTCCTTTTCCCGGTTTAGTGGGAGATGACCGTTTGGTGGGAGTTAGCCATTTTTCGCTTGATTATAGATTTGCATATGTTGCGTATCTCTATACCAGCTTGGCTGAATACATTGTTGGATAACGTGTATGCGGCTTCTTTGAATTTCCTCCTAAACCAATGTTCCTCCCTATTTCCTCCTAAACCAATGTTCCTCCCTGTGTATGATCTAAGCTTGGAACCACTCGATGTAATGTTGATGGATCCAAACATGCTCTGCTATTCCTGATTTGGTGGTTTCCTCTCGCTGTGTGTGTTTCTTGTGCTCGGCAATGCGAACATTCAATGGCCTCTTAGTTTCACCGATATAGGATTTTTCGCACTCACAGGATATCTGATAAATAAAATTCTTGGAATCACAGTTCTCGTTTGGTGGCCTGGTTTTTGTGAGGCTGCTACGGATAGTCCAGAATCCAATTCTTCGTATCATTTCCGATAATCCTCTGATGTAGGGAAGTGCAAGCACTGGTTGTGATGGCTTCTCCTACTTTCGGGGCTGCTGTCTTTTAGCCAAAGTCTGTTCCGCCATCACTAGGATGCTATGTAAGAATCTGTTATTTCCAATTGAAGGACGAATTCTTCACACAAGATGAGGGACTGCCAATGATATCGCCACTTGCATCAGTCATAGCCAACATATATATGGAGTGGATTGAAACTCTGGCCATTGAAGAAGCCCACAAAAAACATTGTGTCTGGTTGAGATGCGTTGATGACACCTTCATTACATGGAACCATGGGAATACTGAACCCATCAACAGCGAAAGACTTTCTATCACTTTCGCAATGGAGAAGGAAGCCCACAAAGAATTGCCATTCTTAGACGTATTGGTGAAGAGAACCGACACAAAGTGGAATACATCTGTATACCGAAAACCCACCAACACGGGATAGTATCTGAACTATGAATCCAACCACCATCCATTGAGTGAAAGAAGAATCATCAAAACTCCATTAGACCGTACTTTCGGACTTTGTAATACGAAGAAAGGTCTCGAGAACGAACTAAACATTATCAAAAATGATCTTCGGCGAAATGAATACTCCAAAGCGATGGTGGAACAGAATTGACTAAAAGACAGCAGAAGCCCCGAAAGGAGGAGACGCCGTCGCAACCAGTGCTTGCACTTTCCTACATCAGAGGATTATCGGAGAGGTTAAGAAGAATTGGTTCCAAATACAACATCAGAACCTGCTTCAGGTCTGGTAACACTATCCGTAGCAGCCTCATGAAAACTGTGCCATCAAACGAGAACTGCGATTCCAAGAATTACATTTTCTGGATACCCTGTAGTGCAGAAAATCCTGTTAGCATTGCCGAGCACAATAAACACACACAGCGAGGGGAAACCAGCAAATCAGAAATAGCAGAGCATATTTGGACTCATCAACATAACATTGAATGGTCCCAAGCTGATATCAAACACAAAGAGGAACATTGGTTCAGGAGGAAATTCAAAGAAGCCGCATACATTTTATCCAACAATGTATTCAGCCAAGCTAGCGTAGAGTTACACAACATATGGAAACCCATAATCAAGCGAAAAATGGCCAACTCCCGTCAAACGGTCATCTTCCACGGAACCAGTGAGACGGAAATGGAAATGAAAGTACTCGAACGACCTATAAATAGTCATCTCTCGGAAAAATCAGTCCAATCATCACCCGAAGACGATTGTAGATACTAACAATCGAAATGTCGTGAACTATCGTGGCTTGGAATCTCTCAACTTTTTATTTTTATTTTCTTTTTTCATTTCTTCATTTTAATTTATTATTTGTTCAATTGTTCTATTTTTACTTGTAATTTATTTGACTATTATTTCAATACAGTTTTTTTGCTTAATATAAGTGTTATTTTCAGCTATTCATTTCTAATTCTTCTTTTTTAGTTGTTTAAGGGATTTCAAATCATTGTATATAGTAGACAATGGAAGTCCGAACTAGTGCAATTGGTTAATTTTTATTTTTGTTTTCATTTTTATCTTCGAAGATGAAGTTCAACAATTCCTCAATTGATTGTTTTGCTGCAAATAAATTGTTTTGATAATATAACGTTTTTATTGAAACTGTTTTAAACTCCCCAAGTTGTGACAAAGAGAAATATTTTGCATATTTGTTTCTTGATGTATTTGCACGTAGTTCACTTTGGGTTTCAAGTAATACACACACTTTCATTAGGACAAAAATTTACTGAGAAATAGACAATGAATATGTTTTCCGCCTACCTCTATCGAAAGTATACATTTCCTGACCTCATTGTAGGAAGCAAAGTCGTACTTTTCCTCCCTAAAGTAAAAGTGACGTATGGTACGTCATCTTTGAAATAACTTATTGACATTGACAACCTAAACTACTTATATTCTATTATACAAGTGTAAATGTTACCGTTCATTTATATAACACCCAGTATTTTGCATAATGATAGAAATCAGTGAAAGGTGAAGTATTTTCAAAAAGTACCTATATTTAGAAAATAGTCAGATGTCACCAGACCTACAGCAATACGATATGTC
>WOGJ01194605.1:0-13210 GCA_015342185.1 Leptinotarsa juncta | reverse complement strand
GGTTAATCTTATTAATTTTGTAATTGTTTTTTTTTCAGGGTTTTCAAATCAATTTATATTAGATTAGACAATGGAAGTCCGAACTAATGAAATATTATTTTTTATAATTACTATGAGTGGTTTCAAAGGTTTGTTATTCTTGATTGATTCATTACTGTGAAATGAATGATTTAATATTTGAATAAACATCTTTTTTTTCCAAAACAGATGTACCTAAAGTGTTTATAAAAAAGCAAATCAATTTTTTCAATAACGTATACAATGAAAGTCGGTCCTTTGTGTCCTTCTATCAATAAACAATCTCTCTCCTGTAGTAATTCACTAGATTACTGAAAAAAATAATTTTTGAGAAAACACCCCACCTAAAGAGCTTTTTAGAGTTGAATGATATTTTATTATTTTCATTTCATTGACAATAGTTCTAGAATTGACACATTTTATAAAAATTGTCTTGAAGAACCCTTTCACCACTTGAAATTCAAACTATTTCAGTGGATCTGGTTGAAATCTGAACAACTATCAATATGAAATCCACTGACCATCAACATAAGAAAAAAATTTTCTGTGTATCCATGATACTGAATGTTTTTCCTACTCTGGAGCCATACGTAATATTAAATTGTGATTTTGTAAATAATTACCCAAAGACAAAGGGAGATAAACTGTATAGATATCTCTCGCTAAAAATGAAAAAATGCAATGTATTATATACCTACTATTGAGAAATGATTGTAAATAGCTCGTTTTTATTTGTATCTATGTACAAAGTTTGTTTTAGTTAAGTATTTATATCTTCTTGACCATAATGGTTATAAATATTGGTTCTTTCTTCAATTGAACTGAACATTTTAATTCAATCATAACCAATTAAAGAAAGAATCTTTAGTATTGATGACATTTCAGCGATACGTTTAGTAAAATTTGTTTCACCGTTGTTTTTGTTAAATTATCTGTAAAAAGGTTATAGATATTTATCTTCTTTTAGAGAACTATTTTAATAAAATCGCTCATAAACATGGTAACTTCAAGTATTAGTATAATTTTTTAGATACTCTGTGATTATGTATACCTAGTCTCTATATAGGTAGAAAAACTAGTGTTACTTGTAAGCATTCATCGTAAATGCTCGAAGCGATTTTTTTTCGTGGGGAGAACCCCTACAGTTTTTTCTGTCGAGCATTCAGCATCCCCTTGAAAACGTGCAATGAGGTGTGTATATGATAATAAAATTCACACAATGTTCTGGAAAGTCTGTTCTGTTGTTGTTTATGAATTATTTCATTTTTAGTTAAACTTAAACTCCAACCGAAAATGGTGTTTTTACTGTGCTGTTTACCCAAAAGATATTGTTGTGTAATGTGTAAATATATGAATGATATATTCGAATTCTCATTATTCAATTATTTGTTCTCACCAAATATATATGTTAATATACATGTGTTGTTATCAAATAAAGTATTTGAAAGGCCTCTGATGGTATTTTTTTCATTCCTAGAAATTTTTCCACGTTGCAGGTTTCACAGAATAAAGTTCGGCTCAAAAAACCTAATGTGTAAAAATTATATATGTGTAAAAAAAATAATTTCGGTTCCCAGAATATAAGAATTTTTGAAGACTTAAGCAGCAGTATCCAGAACACTCATCCGTTATGAATTGTTACAAGTGGATCAATATTGTTTTATGAACATCGTCTGAATACTGTAGCAGATCGTTTACATATGAAAGGAACAGCGAACGACCAATAACTGAACAATGTGGTACCCTAAAAGCTTCACATCTTGAATATGTGAGAGAACTATGGTTTTATAAATTGATGGATGTAGCCGTTACTACGTGGTAGGAAATCATAATAAAGAAAAGAGAAATGAAGCTTTCTATGTTCTTTACCACTTTTATTTGTAACTAACGTTATTGCAGTTTCGTCCTATACGGATATTTTCAAACTTATACAATAAACTCAGTTTAGGTATTTGTAACTAACGTTACTCCAGTTTCGTCCTATACGGACATTTTCAAACAAAACAAAGTGGTAAAAAACATAGAAAGTTTCATTTCTCTTTTCTTAACTACGGTTCTATTTGTCATATATGATTCCAACCAATTTCTCATATTGCGGTCAACAGACCTCAAAAACTTTTGGAACTCAGGTGAATGCATTAGTCTTTCTCTATGACTTTTGAGAAAACATCAATAATGTAACCGTTTCCTGTTGAGTTAGTAACCAAAATAATTCATAACTCACACCTTTGAACCAATGACGTTCGATCAAATTTATAGCCAATCTCAGATGAGCAAATTCATAACTTGAGAAGCCTTAAGAATTAATCACCTTCAAAATTTTTTTCATACGTCAAACTTAATCAGTGTATTAACAATTCTCGTTTTGAAAAACATAGTTTTTTGTATTCGTAAAGTGAAAACGATTGTACCCCTCCTGAAATTATTAATGTGGCAGAAATAACTACTGCAGATCTATTACTAAATAAATTAAGCAAAAAATATAGATTTTCATATAAGTCCCGTTTTCATCAAATGACGAAAGAACAAGATTGTAAATTCATTTTTGAGAAATGTATTTCTAGCATATTTTTCCGAATTAGCTGAAAAATATATATCATCCACGATTTGGACTCGATATTCACTGTTAAGAAGTGCAGTACTCATCAACCATGACGTTAAATATAGAACGTCACCTACTCAAATTTAGATGCGTTTTTGAAACATAAATCCGGTGGTTATCTACCGAAAAAGGTGAAATATAACCATTTACAGACGAAGCACCTGACAAAATAAATCTTGTGACAAAAGTAAGAAATTGATATTTTTCAAAAGTTTGTAATAAAATAAGAGTATCGATGCCATTTTTTTGGGAAAAGATGACATAGTTCCAGATGGGAGATTGATGGAGTGAGGAAGAAGCATAACAGCTTCATTGAAATGAACTCACCTTTTAAGAATTTGTATGATGGGTTGTCTATTACAACGATTCCCAGTCGTCATAAACATCACTATTTTAGAAATGCACAGAGAAACTGCCACTGCTACCGCTAGTTTAGGTTTTCTATATATTCCTAACTATCTGCAGAAACAAATGAGAATTCGTTTCTCTAGAACTTTGCAAACCAACTTACAAACTACTTTTCTGGAATGTTTTTGGGGATTAATATATAGAAATTGAAGAACTATATTGAGCACATTATTGAATCCTTTTTTACTTCGAAGAATAATCCTATACCTAGAGAAATATTTGAAAAAGTAACCGCCTCGACCTAATTTGGTTCTATTTCATGATCCGCTATATACAAACATTACCTTCAGCCAATGTTTGTTGCGTATAAAAAATAAGAAGAAGAAAACGTATTTGCGGTTGAGGTTGTGTTTTTCAATTGGGAATTTTACCGTCTAATAAAGTTATTGTTGATTTTGAACAAATATTCTAAGAATGAATAAAATATTCTCTAGAACCCTTAGAAAGCTCTGCCAAACGAATTCGCCGTATAATACGCACCAATCGGCAAGTACATTCAAAGCAGCCATTATTAAAGAATCTGGAAAACCTTTAGAAATTGAAGAACGCAAAGTAGTGAGCCTCAAGCCAAATCAAGTACGAGTACAGGTGGTTTACTGTAGTGTCAATTCGGTGGATTGCCATAAATTCAGACAAGGTGGTGGAGAGTTTCCCTTCATACCAGGCTATGAGCTCTCTGGGGAGATTATCGAGAAAGGCAGAGATGTTTCAAATGAAGACATAATCCTTGGCGATAGAGTTGTTGGGCTGAGTCTTGAAAATTTTGGAGGGATTGCTGAACAGTGTGTGGTATGCATGGTTACCAACAAACTATATATAATTTGAGATTTACCATTACTGTTTTCTATGCACTTTAAGCATAGCATATAATTAACATGAATTCTCCAAAAGGAGAATTCATGTTAATTATATAATACTAACACACTATTTTCAAATGATACAAATTCTGCTAGATTTCATCAGCAACTGAAGGATAAACAAATAACTTAAAATGTGTAGGTAGGTAGACCATAACTGAAGAAGGGTTTATAAATAGAGTATGATGAAATAGGAAAAATAAAGTGTTTTATTGTATATTTGTCATATTACTCTGAACTTGGTACTAATGCATAAGACATTACAAACTGTCTCTGTTTCTTTGTTCTATTGACTGCAGCCAAGGTCTCTTTATTTAGCTTATTTTGTTGAAGTGATCTCTGAACTGGAAAGTGTTGCTGAATAGATTTGTAATCATTTTGGTTCACAATAATTGTGTATATTAAAAAAAGGTTACTGTTTTTTCCCATATTTTCTGGCCTGGTTCTCTTCTGAATTATATTTCAATAATCACTTATGGTTTAGGGTCAATATGTGGAGATGATGATCTATTTATGGTTCAGTCATGTTTTTCATTTTCTGTGATTCTGCCTTTGAATGTTCTTAGGCCTCCTTTTGAAATCATCGCATCTAAGCTATTTTTATTGTATCAGATAATGCAGCCCTGCTTGTTTCAGTTAGATGTTGATGATGTCTGGAGAATTCCAAGTGACCTAGAAAGGAAGGATGCAGCTGTCATAGCATATGGCCACTCTACTGCTGTATATGCCTTTTCAAAGTTAGCTTCTGTCAAAGAGAATGAAAGAATTTTAATATCTGCTGGACCTGCAGGTTTGGGATTGGCAGCTGTAGATGTTGCTGCAAATGTTTATGCAGCTAAGGTGAATATTTTCCTTTTATTGGATCATTTTCACATATATAAACTTTAAGGTTATAGGCCTTGTTGACACTGAGGAGCGAGGTGAGCTGGTTCGAGAAAGAGGTGCCTTTGAAACACTTCATTTCAGTGAAAAGTTAACTAAGCAGTGCATGAAAATAACAGAGAATAAAGGAGCAAGTATTGTTTATGATGCAGTAGGGGATTATATGATGGAAACCATTGGGAGTTGGTAAGAACCAATAATCAATACAAAATTCAAAAGTTCAATGCTGAAGTATTTGAAAATAGTATGAGGTTATTCTGCAGTTCTGCAGAAAATATTTTTTAGGAGATTTCAATTTTTGGAAACATACTGTTCAATCATTATGTGAAAAATGTATATCATGAAGTTTCTTTCAGATACAAACTGGAAGGAAAAATCAATCCAAAATAACTATTCTCAAACAAATGAACATTGGATTACAGATTCGAAATTACAGGAATGCCACACAATATACTATATGAAAAAGAATCAATATAAAGTTTCACTTCACGGAACTATCAAACTCGTGGTGAAATGAGCTCCTCGCCTTCTGAAGTTGTTTTATATCAATACATTTCCATAAATTGGATTGTATAGTGTTCCTGTTTCAATTCCATTGTGAATGTTTGGAGTACTAACTGAAAGAGAAAAAGTTATTTTTATGCAATTCATTGATAACATGTTTGAAACTAGTTGTTTTGGGTGTACTTTTTTTTTCAGTTTATATCTGTAATAAACTGCTTTGTCATGAATTTAATTTGAAGTCAATTACTTGCTATCTTTTACAGTTTTACACATTTTTTGGTAAAAAATGGACAAGTAGACAACCAAAAATGTTTTCCATTTTTTCCAAAAGTATTATTTTTATTTAAATGAAATGTTTACTTTTGAATCAACCATAAAATAGGCTTAATTATTTTTTTCAGTGTTTCAGTAGGTGGAAAAATCTTTCACGCGGCACCATTCTTTTATAAAACTGTTCCAGCACCTAAACCACACTCATTTTTGTCTATTGTCAGTTTGAAGGAATTGAGAAGGCAGAATAAACACCTTTATAAAACGGTAGTGGATGATACTCTAGAACTTGCCAATGAAGGAGTCATCAGTGCACACATAAGTGCTAGATTCAGCTTAGGTGAAATCAATGAAGCTATTAAATTCATCGAAGAAAAAAAATGCACAGGAAAAGTTCTAATTCATGTGGATGGATAGGTTATAAGTAAAAAGTGTGATGTTTGAAACTGTTATAACAAAAAAAGGATTTTTAATTTATGCTTATGCTTTTGATGGAAAATAAAATACTTTTTACTGAATATATATATTTATTGTCTCGAATAAAAAATAAATGATATCACAAACATAGTTCACAAGTACAAAATCGAAATTACATGTATGAAATATAAAGTGGATGTAATTATATTATAAAAACATTGGCATAATAGATGGTGACTGAATAAAATCACATTTTTAAAATAATAACTAATCATCAAATAAGTATACAAGTGAAATAAGCTACTTTGCTTTTTCTAAAATATTGCAACTTGCATATTTTTGTGATGACTCATACTGGAGATCCCATCCATAATACCTCAATTTCATGTAATGAAAAAAAATCTGTTTTCAGTACATAGACTAAATCTATCTTACAATCAGGATTTGAATGGTTTATAAGATTATTCCATTCAAATAATTTGGAAACTTTATTTCAATTTTTGATTCGAATATTCCTTGGAAACCCTATAAACAAAACTCACAGTGGGATTGACAAATTCACTAAATTTGTACTTTCATAATAAATATACCTACTTAAATCACAATCAATAACAAATATTTCTAAAAGTGCTTATCCTCAAATCTAGTATATTTACATCTTCAAAACACACCACCTATTCCTCCTTTGTTGAAAAAACATTTACTATTTCAGATTTTTCACTAGTTATTCAAAATTCATCACTACTAGCTCTTGGAATATTTGTTTGAAATTGAACATGAGTCTGTGAAAATTCCTTTTCCCCTATTAGAAATATCTGCATAGTCTTTTTTTCCTTTGGAACACAGTTTGCTGGAGAATTGGGCATCTCTTTTCCTGTTAAAAGAATATAATAAGTAAAATGAAATACAAAGGCATAAGCCAAAATTACTTGACATAAATTGAAAAGGGTATATTTTTAGGGGAGATTAATTTTTGGGAAAGGTTTTGGATTTCTACTTCTTCATTTTTATACAAAAAAATGTGAAAATATTCCAAAGAAGAGAAGAAAAAGCCCTCTCGAAACAACTACTTTCATATAAACATTGAATTATACATAATAAAAAATACTCTCGAAATAGCTACTTCTATATGAACAATGAATTATACAAAAACACTTTTTCCTATTCAGTTTGAACTCCAACCGTTAGTTTACATTCGTAAAAAAGTTATTTTGAAATTAATTGTCTTCTTCCTTTCTTTGGATGATTCCCATTTTTTTTTTGTATAAAGGCGGAGAAGTAAGTAGCAAAAAATTTTGACATCTTGTACTGAATAGTACTAGTATTTTTGTGAGTTATTTCGTACTATATAAGAATATTCTTACTCAACGAAGAGGATTTTTTCATGAAGTACAAAAACTTTGAGGAACTGTTCTAATTGTATATGCAGAGTGTCACAGGAAAATGTGAAATTTTCTTATTTTTTCAAGGTCAATAATCATCAATGAATAACATTTTTGGTCTATATAACGAGTAAAAATCCTAAAGAAAAGAATTACTAACTTTTTTCGGATATAAAAAGATTATCTGAAATTACACTTTAACTTTCCTGTTGAAGGGAAGATGCTTTGCTATAAAAATTTCAGTCAGTTTTTGTAACGAAACCTGACCTACACTTTTGGGTGTTTTCAATTCCTCAACAGCAATGTAACGAATGGGTTGGATGCCTGCATATATTTTTCAATAGTAGAAATTGTAAAAACAATATCTACTCCAGTATAGTAACCATCAGTCAAATGCATCTGATATGACAGAAAACATTGACAATGTTCAGTCATCTAGAGAGTTATCCAAGATGACTGAATGAAATTTAATGTATAGGTAACAGGTCAACATTTTTTTTTCAAATTTTTTCAAACTTCTCAGTTGAAGAGCACTATCTTTTATTTTTTTTTGAATTGTCTGTCCTTTGATGTTGAAGAATTTATCCGGTTGAACCGGCAATTAATTGTTGAATACCTACATTTTACAATTGTAAACAGTAATTCATAATAGTTCAGTATGATTCAACTAGTATTATTAAAATCTCCCAGGACAGTTGTTAATTTTGAGGAAAACATTTTCATGATTTACTAAATGATTGGCTTTGGAAGTGAGTTCAACAGATGCAAATGTTATACAAATCGGGGTTGGAAAATATTCCTCTACCATTGAAGAAATTCATTGTACCTAATTTGTGACTAAAACATTATTAGCATTTTTAAAATCAAGGTCAATTGAGCAAACATAGATAACAAAAACTGAAACAACCATATTTGCCGTCATTCAACAATTCACCCACAACTTTTCAAAACTTATTTATAAATCATGTAATTCAGTTGTAGCTAGAATCTCAAGATAATATATCTTATTCACTGTTATTTTTGTCCTGTAGAAACCCCATTTACAAATAGAATTCCATGGAATTCGAAAAAAAAAACACCATGGCCTTGAATTTTGATTTGGACATTTGAGCTCTTCCATTGCATTGGTAACTTGGGAGTTTTCCATATATAATAAAATATTTCCTACAGTTTGGCATATTTCTTGAGGTTTTTCAAGATGTCAGAACAAATTTCCATTCATGAGTCCTATTATTGAGCATTTTTGACACCATTTTGTGGCACACTTTTCTCACATTGAAATAGTTTCTCGATATTTTCATCTGTTTTCGAAGTTAAAGGACGTCCTGGGCGTGAATCATCTTCGATGTCTTCTCACCCTCCCTTGAAACATTTACTCAAAAAACCTGTGTACATGACATACATTGATCCTCATATACTTGTGAGAGAGAACAGGTCTTTCTTGCGGTTTTACCGGGACTCTTTAAAAAAAATCACGTTGACACTTTAATCAATTAACACGCCTACAATAATTTTTCCGACGAGCTGCAGATACCCGGTACCTACAACAATAATAAAAGCTGTTAACCAACTGAGCCAGCTGGTTACACCTAACCGGCTGGAATATGGACGGGGGATACCAGGCGAGTAAGCAATATGACGTTTTATCTTGAGGCTCGCACCGTTTGTCTCACAAAAGCCAGCCCCGTTATTTTCTACCCACACTTCGTACTGTAATTTTTGTACTTTTAAGTTGAATTACACTGCTTATTGTTGTATAAATAAACTCACCCTCGCCCTGGCATCTCCATTTCTTCCACCAACACGTTTTTCACATAGAGGTGGTCATTGCACCAGAACAAGCACAGAGTTCTGGGTTCTAAAACATTCATATCATATTCCCAGTTGAGCTCTACTTTTCTCACATTCCCTCCTAGATCTATAGGATGAGACACTATTGTGGTATAGGTCGCGCCATGTTCCAACTTCATATCACCAGATGGGGTTAGGTCCATGTGGATTACCCCAGAGGGGCTGTAGACGGAAGCTTTCAGATGACCCTGGACCCAATTCTCGGCAAATGAGGGGTGAGCTGTTTCAACGCTTACTCGGTAAATGCGGTCTGAAAGAAAAAAGAAATGAACATATTTCGAAGGATATATATTTTGCAGAATAGATGAAATCTGAAGTGGAGAATTTCTGAGAATCATATCAAGCAGCTTATATGATGGAAAGCTGCAGTGCATCAGGCATTTGAAAAGATTTTGGACTACCCAGCCACTTGATGAAACTTCATTCTTTATAAGTAAGGTGTCTAGATCAAATCTCCCAGCCGCTGAGGTAAATACACAGAGTGAATACAAAATTATTGGACCCCCTTATGTTTGTCGAAATGAAACACTATTATTATTAATGTATTAAATGTATTAAAAAGTACATTTAACTTGGTTGTTTGAGCAACGCATATTGGCTGACTTTAATTTTAACTGAACAAAAAAAAACTATAAACAAAAAATAGTGCATAATAAAATGATTACCAGAATCTGAAATGTAGAGGAAAACCATTTTGGAGAGAATTCAAAAATGCATTAAATTCGGTATGTCCTCTCCTATTCTATAGTGAGGTGTGAACTCGCCTGTGCATGGAAACAATAATGGCGATAATGGTATCCATTGAGATGTTATTTCATACTTCTTGGGCCGCGATTGTGAGTTTCCGGAGGGTGCTAGGAGGATTAATTCTGTTTGAGATTGCTCGTTTAACGAAATCCCATATGTGCTCAATGAGATTCATGTCTGGTGGATTTGCTGGCCACGGTAATCTTTGAATATTCTCAATCTCTAGTGCATTTTGTACTCTTCTCATGCGTTGGGGTCTAGCATTGTCATCCATGAAATTGGTCCAATTTCATTTCAAAGAGGATAAATAAGGGATTCAATAACGTTTTGAACATATGTATCCCCTGCCATAGTATCTGGAATGGCAATGAGTTTTGTACGACGACCATGCATTATGCCTTCCCAAAACATTACTGATCCTCCTTGGTACGGAACGACCTCTCTAGCAAAAGATAGTCTTTCTTGTTGCCCTGGCCCTCTCCAAACTCTTGTGTCGCCGACTATCACTAACTAAATCAAATCTGTGATCTGTTGCCTCACATTCGAATAAAACACGCCGAGGTGCCTCTATCTCTTTGTTACATTGCCTGCAGTTAAGATCAGCACTACCTATTTGTTAAGGTATTCTCTAAATCGGAATATAACCCCTCTATGCATAATAAGGATGAAATAGTTTAAATATTTAAATTTAGATTACGACAACAATTTTTTATAATAAATTTGTAATGTCAGTAGTAGTAAGTATTTGCCTGGACTATACTTGTATAAAAAGTTATCTGTGACGTCCTTGGACAGGGCTCTGTGATTTGGTATTTTTAAATTGGGAAATATAGTTATTGAATGAACTTCATTGTTTGTGTTTCATTGAGATGGATGAGAGACATCACAAAATAATGGATTTAGGTAGTCGTTACTACGTGGTAGAAAATCATAATGAAGAAAAGAGAAATGAAACTTTCTATGATTTTTACCACTTTTATTTGTAACTTATGTTACTGCAGTTTCATCCTATACGGACATTTTCAAACTTATACATTGAACTAATGTATTTCGAGGTAATTTTTCTTCTCAAGCACTCTTGGTTGAACCATAAATTCTGCAATGCTTGATGGTACTCCACTTTTTAGTTTAAAGTAGTATGTGGCTTATTGTCTAGCTGTACTTGCTTCTTTCAATAAATTGATGGATTTAACCGTTACTACGTGGTAGGAAATCATAATGAAAAAAAAATCAGTTTAAAATCTGTTTTTCCGTTAACCAGCTGTCGCACCCCTACAAACGACAACCCTCAAAAGTCGAAACTTGTGCGAGCTAAGGATTAACAAGGTTTTACCTTTTAACGTGTGATTCCTAACACGGGTTGGACGATAGCAAGTGAAGATCGATCATTCAGAGTAGAGCTTGAACCACCGACCAACACGGCGGTCAATTCGAGTGAGTGAACAAAGCACCCACGCCGAACCGCTTGGCTACCGACGGACTGCAGTAACGTTAGTTGCAAATAAAAGTGGTAAAAAACATAGAAAGTTTCATTTCTGTTTTCTTCATTAATTTTTTATAATATCGTTTTCAATTTTTTTAAATAACCATATATCCCCTGTATACCAAACTCAATCGATCAAAGTGCATATAATCCCATAAAAATTTTGCTTTCAAGCAAATGCTTTCGTTTATAATAATTTCAAGGTAAACTTTCTTGTCTTAGGTATCGAGATTTTATCAAATTATTATAGTCAAAATATTTGCTAAAAAAAATGACAATTATGTATTTGCAAGCATACATACAGTGAGAACGTAAAAAGTCATCCCCCCTTAACTTTTGAAAGGAACAAACTATCGAGGTCGGGTAATATTCGGGTAAGATGGTGCTACTTTTAATACTTTTTAGCATAAAAATGATTGTGGTCACGTAGCCTAGTGTCAAGAGGGCACCATCAACTTTTTTTTATGTAAAGGGGTGTCACTTGGCTCGTGTTTTTGAAGGACTTCCGAGTCTCTATCCGATACCGCTGTGTTTGTGAAAATCGACCAAGCCGTTTCAAACTGACAAGCGTTTTAAATCTGCTTCAAATATGTTAATAATAAATTAAAAACCTGACAGAAAAGATGTCGGTTTTGGAATTCATTCCGAACTTTTTGAAATGTTTTCGGGGTAATACTGTAACTCACATCTGTTATTCAGTCCAAAGTTCTTGGAATGCCTGTGGCTACGTGATGTACACCTTAGATTTCATGTTCCACTACAGAAAAAATCCATAGGTGTCATATAAGGTGATCTAACTGGCCATTGAATGGGGCCACGTCAGCCTATTCACAGTCCCGGAAAATTCTTGTTAGGCCATTCTCGGACAGATCTGTAGTAGTGAGGGGGTGCATCATCTTGTTGAAAGGTAACATCCATCTGATTTTGAAGCATATTCAAATACAGATGCCCAGTTACATTTTTTGCCATAAATATTGCCATACGTTGATCTTATCTGGAGTGTCAGTATGACCCTCTCGAAAAACGTGCCGATTTACGTCTGACCAATAACTCACATTCTGTCTATTTACTGTTCCATTTAGAGTTAATGTAACCGGGATTTTGGGTTATGCGGTCAGACATGACCTCACAAAATTGCAATCTTCTATCCGGGTCATCCTCTGTTAGTTGATGCAGATTTTTATAATTTATTTCCTGGATTTTCTAAATTAGATTTTATTCAGATACTTTTTCCCTCGTTACGCAACCAGTTCTTTGAAATTTACTGACCGATTCCTTTAAGTACATACGAGATACTGGATTATTTGGGAAGCGCTCATTAAATATTCTTTCATGATATGAAACCATGGGAATGCAGAACTAGCACATCAACACGTAAGCACATCAACAACGTAAGTCCTTCCATCACTTTCACAATGGAAAAGAAAGTCCACAACCAATTGCCTTTCTTAGACGTATTGATGAAGAGGACCAACACTAAATGGAAAACATCTGTATATCGATAACCCACTCACACAGGACAATATCTGAACCAGAAATCCAACCAACATCAATCGACTAAGAGAGGAATCATCAAGATTCTACTAGACCGTGCTTTCGGGCTCTGTAATACAAAGAAAGGTCTCGAAAAGGAACTAGGCATCATCAAAAATAACCTACAACCGAATGGTTACTCCAGAGTGATGGTAGAACAGGCTTTAGCTAGAAGACAGCAAGAGCTCCACAAGGAAGAGAAGCCGCCACAACCAGTACTTGAACTTACCCACATCAGAGGATTATCGGAAAAGAC
>WOGJ01194534.1:0-14568 GCA_015342185.1 Leptinotarsa juncta | reverse complement strand
TTTCTTAGAATGTTGTTATTTTAGATATGAAACGGAACTGACTGATCCACAACCATCCACCTCAAAAGAAACCATACCCCCAGGACCTATGTCTGCATATATACAATATATTGCACATGTGTTAAAACCTATTCTACTTAAAATATTGGTAAATACTTAGGTTTACAGGCTTTAAATTTATTTACAAAAACCAAAAACAATATCTAATCTTCTTAATAAGTTTGTTTGATATATATATGAAAGTGAAAAACAAAGGATTATGTGAAAATCTATTAGAATATAATGAAAGTTTGTGGATTATTTGTAAATATAGATTGTATTACTTACTTTCTTGATAGTTTTAATGCTAACAAAGCCTCTAATATTCCAAAATGACTTCGATAGTTAAACAATGATAATAATTTTTTTTTTTAGATAAAGGACTATAACCTTCCCTAACATATGATGTCACACTACGTAGCGTATTCTGGCGTTGAAACTATGACGTCAAATCATCTATGATTTGAAACGTATTCATGATGATTCCAAACTAGCGCGAGGTTGGTTTTGAAACGGAATTTGACGTTATGTTACGTCAGTTGCCAGTTTCTGCTTTATTTTGATCTTTATAGTTTATAAAGTGCCAACATTTGTTTTCAACTATGTTGTAAGGATGTACAAAATAAAGCTGCGAAATTATTACTTGCACAAATCTGATTCTAATTGAGGCTAGAGAAAACTGAAAAGTTTGTTTTCATTATTAAATTTGACATCTGGCATAAATTGAATCACTATTCTGGGGAAACTTATTATTAATGATGTCACAACGAATCGTTTTGAATCGTTTTTGAATACATGCTCAAATATGATTAAACGCCAAAAAACACCTTTGAATTGTAGGTATATTTATCGGTATTTGGATTTTGCGAAAAAAATTAAAGGAAATTTCAAGAGCTAGGAAAGTCCGAAGAAGACGGCAACATACTTTGCTAGTGAATATCGAAATTCACAATATAAGAATAATGGCTTTTGTTCATGCAGTATCTGAAGTTCACTATCTTTTCTCTCAGTCGGAGATAAGAACAATGGGAACTCGGCTCTTCTTCAGGAACTCTATGGTAATAAGGTAGATGGTGAACAATTCACGAAGTTTATAGAAAGATACCTCAGCTAACCTCACTTTTCGTAAGTAAATCTCTATAGAGTCAATTTAAATTACCTTTTATTATAATAATTTCAGCTTTGATATTAAAAGTTATTCGACTTTTTCCAGTATTTCAATTATGAAAAGTGAAATTCAATTGAGACAGTACTTATATATCAACAATTCGAAATGTTTGATTCTATAAAATATAAAAATTTCATACCACAAGTAAGTTGAAGTTCAATATTTCATGAAATAATAATCTAAGCATTTAGATATAATAGATCTTTTTTGTATGAAATTAAATATCCAATACAAAATTTTCACATTTTTCGGTGAAGTTCACCATTTTGGAGGAAACGGCAATTTTAAAACAAAAAAATATAATTGACGTGTATTGTAGGGGGGAGTTGAAAAAAAATGGTAAAAATTTTTTTTAATATACATATATAATACCTTTGTATATAGTCTATATACAAAGATAATACTAAATAAATTTATGATATACCTATGTTTCATGACATACCTATGTTTTGTGCTATTTGACATGAGTACACAAAGGAATAAACAAAGAACACATAGTAATGTATTAAAAGACAAAAAAACGGACGTAGGATTGCATAACGCAAGAAGATATGCGTTCCCGGACGAAGTTTCTGTTCCGTGACTGCAGCTATATTCGAATGCGCCTGAGTAGGAAGCAAAATAAATGTCACTTAAGAATAGAGAGAAAGAAATCTTTCTAAGTAAAAATATTGGATTATAACAGGATAAAATAAAATGACTCCATCTGTTGAAAAATTATCTGATACAAATGTTACTGGGAATGAAGAAGATAAAAAGAATTTGTGGTCACAGATACTTAATGATGTTCAAAAACACGGTAATCCGAAACTATCTCCTCACAAGCAAATTCTTGTCCTAGGTGATAATGAATCCGGAAAAACTACGATGGTAGCAAAGCTCCAAGGTATGAATTCGACTGACTCGTGAAAAATCATCCCTCCCACATACAAAACTTACAGGTATTGAAAACTCCAGCAAAGGATCTGGCCTCGAATATGCTTACATTGATGTTCGTGATGACTATAGAGATGATCATACACGTTTAAGCGTCTGGGTGTTAGATGGAGATCCAGCACATTCTGATCTTCTGAAATTTGCCTTAAATGAAGAAACTTTCCAGGTATTCCAGTATTTAATTAATATATTTCAACTTCATCTAGACAACATAAATATCTATTTATGTTCTTACTGGTGAATTTTTTTCTAAATTTCAAATTAGATTTGAAAAAATTTCTGCCTTTCATAAAAAGAACAAGCGAAACTGGAAAAAATATTTTTGGCCATGAGTAAAATTCTCGAGTTTTGTATGAAAGAAAACAACTTTAGAAAAATTAACATATTTTTATGGAGATGCTCAAGCACTGCAGAAAAAGGCTCTGAGAGTGTGGCAGGTATGAAAGTGGTTATAACATCGGATTTAAATGTCTGTAAATTATATTCATGTCATCCAGATGCTGTTTTCTAAATGAGAGTTTTCTTGAAAATGTAGTTGGATGTGTGTTGAACCTCAAAGCAATGGGCAGGAGTGTTTAAAAATTATTAAAGAGAATTTAGATTTGTCACAAATAACATTTTTGTAATTTATCTGAAAATATGCAATAAATTGAAGATTAGTAAACAGCAATGACATTTGCCCTCGTAAAGAAGTCATCTATGAGATCGACAGAAAATTCTGTCTACGAATATCAAAGTTAAATGAGGCAGTCAGTTGCAAAACCAAGCTTTGACCACCGAACAAGATGTTTTCCACTGCAAGACATAAGTATATTGGCACTTTATCACGAGAAATGTAAATTTTTTTAAATTTTATTTTGAACCCTGCTGTTAGCCCCTACAATTATTAATTACGAATTCAATACCTAGTAGTATGCTTTCTATTAGGGAACAAATAAAAAATAGTCCATTTTGTGTTCAACTCACCAAACCCCTGATATTTTCAAAACAATTCACACTTTTTATTATTCAAGGAGACATTGGTAATTCTCACCGTTGCTATGACAACTCCTTGGGGTATTTTAGAGCAGCTACAACACTGGGCATCTGTATTAGCCGATCATCTTGATAAACTCAAGTTGGATGTTGACTTGAGACAAAGTCGAAAGCATCATATCATTAAAATGTGGTTAGATTATGTGGAACCAGGTGATGAATTGGACCCAGCCTCTCCCATAAAAAGAAGCTCTAGAAATTTGGGGGAGGAGGATGAGGAATTTTATGGTTCTCCTTTGGCAGAAGGTAAAAGACATAATATTTGAAATAAATTTTTGTGTTTTCAGATAAGGTTTATCTGTTGCTAATAATTTCAATAATATTGCTTAATTCAAATGAATGAAAGAGAATATAAATGTTTTTGTTTTTTAGGTACGTTAACTAATAATTTGGGATTAGACATTGTTGTTGTTGTAACCAAAACAGATTACATTCAGAATTTGGAGAAAGACCACGACTACCGAGATGAACATCTTGATTTTATGCAACAATGGATAAGGCGTTTCTGTTTACAATATGGCGCAGCTCTCTTTTATACAAGTGCCAAAGAAGATAAAAACTGCGATTTACTTTACAAATACCTTACTCATCGTGTCTATGGCTTTCCTTTTCACACACCAGCCTTGGTGGTTGAAAAAGATGCTGTTTTCATTCCAGCAGGTTGGGACAATATGAAAAAAATTAGTATTCTTCATGAGAACATGCATTCATGTAAACCTGAAGACTACTACCGGGATGTGATAGTCCAACCTGCAACTAGAAAGACGATAAATCGAGAGACTGAAATTCTGGCAGAAGACGAGCAGGCTTTCTTGACCAGACAACAGCAGATTTCATTTGGAGGAAGTCTACCAAGTGCCAGACTAGGCGAATCTCCTATAAGACCATCTGTTGCAGGTAAACCTATATCAAATTCATACCACCTCTCAATAATTCTAACAAGTATATTTTTACCGAAGGTATCCAAGGTTCTCCACGGAAATTAGATGGCTCTAAAGTCGTTGCCTCACCAGGAGGAGAAGGAGTTTTGGCAAACTTTTTCAATTCTCTGCTCCTGAAAAAAACGGGAAGCCCAGCTGCAATGATGGGTGCAAAATCATCAGGAAGCGAAAGTTTACCTGACAAAGTTACAATGCGAACCGATGCGGCCGCTGAATTGGATCGAATTGCTAGAGGTGCAAAGAAACCAGGACCTGGTAGTTCTGGAGCAGGGGGTATAGATTTCAATGCTTCAGATTGTTGAATAAGCTTATAAGAAAGTACTCTTTTATATATCTAGTTGCTTTATATGCCGTTTAAATTTTGTTCTATTTTTTAAGCTTATAATAAAATGTATAATCTCTGTGATAAGCTTAGCTATTTATTATTTTTTAACTCGTACTATTCTACATTTTTTCTGCAATAAAATATAGCCACACATAATTTTTCATCATAATTTGAAATGGTATTTTTCCTTTATGGTGGTGAATCAAATCCACTTGAAAACTTCAGTAAAATTTTATTATTGCACCAGGTTTTATTAAAACTATAGAGAAATGATTTTTTTAGTTTTCTTAATATTACTAACATCCTACACTGTATAATGTTCGTTTTACCTGAATATTTTGAAAAATTGTTAGAAAATTATTCTTTGCCCATTAGGCTACTGAATAGTAATACAATGTTGTATAAAAGTAAAATTATAAAAGAAATACTATAGCACAGCTCAGTTTCGTGTTATATCAGTATATCCATGGTGTATTGATTTATTTAGAACACTTCAACAAAATTCTGGAATCTATAAAGTGTACTCCTACTAAAAGATTCCTACAAATAATAAAAGCATATTATTACATTGAAGAATTTATATCAGATTTGAATTGAAGGGGTTATATTTTTAGGAGTGGTTAATTTTTGGGAAAGTTTTTGGCTTTCTACTACTCCATCTTGTTACAAGAAAAAAAACAGGATGTTGTTTGTTGGTTCATCAAATGATAAAATAAAATCAAATGACAAATCAATACTGCTAACACCAACAAATGCTAATGAAATTTTAGAAATTGTTAAAAAAATTAAAAGTAAGATGAGTGGTGAACATGATGAAGTCCCTTCTAAAATTATTAAATTATGTATAGAAGAAATGATAGATCTAAGAGTATATATTGTGAGAAATTCCCCAAAATAAGAAGTTTCTCCTGACTCACTCAAGCTATCATTATTCAAACCCATATTGAACAAGGGGGATCCCTCTAAACTAGAAAACTTTAGACCAATTAGTCTACTGTCTTCATTCTCAAAAATTTTTGAAGCTGTATTATGGAAGCGGGTGATGGATTTCTTCAGGCAGTGTAATCTTATCAGTAAGTGGCAACATGGATATCAGAAAGGGAAATCAACACATACAGCAATTTTTCAGTTCATTCAAAATATTTTGTTACAACTTGAGAATAATAATCTGGTCAAAAACTTTTGTTTGCACAAGTTCTTCTACAAAAGCTGGAATTATATGGTATTAGGTAGAAAACAAATGATGATTAACAAGGAAGGAATCAAAGCTGAATCAGACTTAAAAAATCAATTGATACTGGGGTGCCACAAGGTAGTATAATTGGCCCAATAATGTTTATCATTTTTCTAAATAACCTGGAGGAGATTTGCGGAGAAAATTCCAAAATGACAAATTATGCGGATGACACAATTTGCTGGTCAATGCAGTAGACTATACCAGTCTGATATGCATAACTGAAGAAAACTTCTGTAAGGCAGATGAGTGGTTGAAGAGAAATAAACTAATATTGAATGACAATATGACCAAAACTGTAATGTTCAAAACAAACCATGCAGGATTTGACTTACCTCAAGAAATTCGGCTGACGAATATTTCACTCAAAATAGAAAATGAGTGCAAATTATTAGGACTGCATATAGACAGTACATGTGAGATTCAACAGTCATATTCAAAATGTTTGTCAAAAGTTGAACTCACTGTTGTATTCAATGAGAGTTATTGGTCAGTATGTTGACACAGATGTAATCCGAATGGTCTATCATTCAAATTTTGAATCTGTTTGTAGGTATGGGATTATTTTTTATGGAGGTAGTAGAAATGCCAGAGCAAATTTTTATTGTACAAAAAAGAGGCTTAAGAACTATGCTGAAACTAAACTCAAGAGAATCATGTAGAGGCAAATTCGGTAGTCTTAAAATACTTACACTTATAGGAGTCTATATAATATACAGGAACTCTTGTTATTCCTTTTTAGAAACGAACTTATTTTTGAAAATAGTCTACCACAAAATGTATATAACACTAGAAATTTTGACTATGTATACCCAAAACATAGACTAACCGTTACAGAAAGAAGCCCGTTCTATAAAAGCATGAAAATGTTCAACCAACTCCCCACCAGCATCAAACAAATGAATAAACTTGGTGAATTCATAAGATTCTATTGAATATAGAATCCTATACTATTGCTGAATACCTCAGCCATACTGTCTGACATAATCTATCTTACTGGTGACGTTATTTCTGTTTTTGTTTCTCTTTGCGATTATTCTTCAGAAATAAAGATATTTAGTACGATCAATTTTCAGCTACATAAATCTCAACCCAATATAATAATACATGTTCAAAAGTATTTCTCAATGTATTTCATTTTATTTAACCTATCCTGTTTTGAATATTACTGGAGTTTTAACCCAACACCAAACCGTTAATTTAACACCTCGACACATGTTTTGATCACCAAGTGATCATCTTCAAGAGGAAGTTTAATAAAACTGTTTTGGCATAGTCAACATGATTTTGTAATTATTAGTATTTGTTCCACTAACTGTGAGAATTTCAATGCAGTGTTGTTGACATAATTGCTATTTGACGTCAGTAAAGCATTTCTAATTAATATTTCTCCAATTGTGAAAATATTTTCACTTTTCACTGTTGTTCCTGATGACACCACAATAGTATGATACTCAGGAAACGGTAATGAAATCAGTAAAAGTATTGAAGTTGATTTAGGTTTAGTAAAAAAGTGGTAAGTTGCAAGTATATTATCCTTCAATAATAAGAATAATAATAGCCTTTATTACCCAACGTCTAGAAACCATTCACACGGTTAACTAAGTATGTTAAAAAAGTAATATAGGTCTTTATAATTACATGAAAAAAATGTACCTCAAAATTAAAACTTCTCCATGAAATACTGAGATACACTGTCAACAATATATTCTAGGGAATCAAAATTTATATCACACAAATTTGAAATTAAATTGAACTTATTACAAATGCTAAAGATAGGTGACTGAGGTTCTGGCCAGTTGGCTGTAAAAAGTTTTTGTATTTCTAGTTCTAAAATGAGGCATACAGAAATTTATAAAACACCTCCGTAGCATCCACATTGTCATGCATTGATTTATACAGAAAAATTATTCCAGCAAGTTTTCTGCGTAATTCAAGACTTTCAATATTGAATCTTATGGTAAGACATTCATATGGAAGACTTCTTTCAGGATAGATAGATTTATTCAGTGAATAAATTTTATGAAACGACGTTGAACTTTTTCAATTAATGTATTATAGCAATTGTAGAACGGAGACCATAGAACAGAGCCATATTCTAATTTTGTCCTTACATTTTCCTATTATAAGACATTACTTTACATTTGGATGCATTGAGATATAGTTTGTTAACTTTACACCAAGTCTGTATATTTTCTGTCGTTGCAATGTTTTACAGTCTTCGATAGTTTCGATAGGTGAATATATTTTTAAATCATCTGCAAAAAATAGCTTATTACAATCGACATAATTACTGAGGTCACTAATAAATAATAAGCATAGAAGTGGTCCGAGATTCGACCCCTGAGGTACTCCCGATGAAGGATTATAATAAATAAATCATAGCTGTTATGAGATACAAACTGTTCGCATTGAAGTAAGTAGGATTTAATTGAAAGTACTGCTGAATTATGAAAACCGAATTGAAATAGTAAGTATCTGCTCCATTTCTTATGTTGTTTGATTTATACCACCTGTAGGTAATATAATACATTTCTATATAGATATAATTTATTTACAAAATTATATAATATATGTAATAGATTATATAATAATTTATATACAAAACAAAAAGTAAACATGGTATCCCTCAGTCCTCAATATCGTCAATAAGGTACAGAAGGGCATCATTCTCATACGTAGGAAAATAAAACCTGAAATTAGAAAAATCATCAACTCGTCTACATGAAAATGTTACATAAATAGGTAAAGAATTACATCATGAAAAATTTGATAGGGAGCTAAAGTAGAATTTCCCATACTGATGACTTGCCAAGAGCTCAGATGGAAGAATCCTAAAGTCTTCTTAGTAGTTAGTATTAATTATTATGAAGATCAGTATTTTATTGATTACAGTATCCACAGGTGTTGAACCCTCAATTAAAATTATTCTAAGAAAAATTTGGAGCTCAACTGTTGAGACTCTTATAAAATTTCTATTGATACTTACTCAGGTTGATCGAACACTTTCAACTCTGGTATTTTGTAGTGACTTTTCTCAGCTAGATGGTTTTTCAGATGATTAGTTGTTTCGAAAGAAGCATTACAATATAAGCATTTCATATCATGAAACTGTCGACGGATGAAATTGATCAATTTTATTTTCTGGTAGAAATCTAAATGTTCTGTTTGCTCAAAGAAATCAAAGTCATGGTCACCATCCATGTGCAAACATAGTGGATTGATAAGCGTCTCTCTTCTTTCGCAGAAAAGACACGTTATTTGGTTCTCTTCCTCATTCCAATCTGAATATTCTTCATCTGCATTCGACTCATAATCTATAAATAATACATTTCAGTTCAAAAATTTCGGTTGTGCTTTTTTTATACTGAATCATTTAATTAAAATTTATAGTTGTGTCTTACCTGTAGGTGTGGCGTATGTGTCTGTCTCATTTTGTATTTTTTGCCAGTTTTTACCTTCTTCCAAGTAATTTACTATGTAAAATTTATCATATGCTGCGTTTTGGGGATTGATTCGTTTATGAAGTTTTTTTCTCATATGCTCTTTTAAAACATTCCTTTCAGGAAAAGTTTTCTCACAAAATACGCATTGCAAATTTGATATGGTTTTCTCGATTTTATTCACCAATTCTTCAATGAACACTAAATTTTGTGAATTACCCAGCTGCAAGTTATGCTCATTCGAAAGATGTTCCAAATATTTTAATCTTGTGCCTACAAAGCAGACATTCATCATCAAACAGTAATCAACAAAATTTTATCTACTACCTTCAAATACCAATTTACAAAACAAACAAGGTTTAATGTAACTATCATCATTTCTTTCAAATTCCTGAACCTTCAGTGCATATTCCAAACAGAGTTTATGGCGCAATGTTTTATCTTCCTTCAACAGATTAGACATCACAAAATACTTTTTGACTTCTCTCTGAATATTTATGGAGGGAATTATTTGTTCGGGGGGAGAGAATTTAAATTTATTTCTCCAGTACAGAACATATCTAAAAAAAGTTTTTCATCAATAAATATGTATAATGGCCTTATTTTTTTGAAAATACATAACAATTTCCTAATTACAAACATTTGCAAATTCTAGCCAAAGTTGTGTATATTTGGGAAATATATCAGTAAATCTGCAGAACTTTTTCTGGCATTATATAACATTTGGATCGCAATCCAAATAATTAATCTTCTGATTATATACTCAACTACACAAAATCCACACTTCAATCCTTTCAGTTTTTTCTTGAACCAACAACATAAACAGAAATGACTGATATAATCAGAAACCTAAAAACATCACAATGAGGTAAACGTGAAATAAGTCTAAAAAATAGTACAATTGCAAAAGTTTATGAAAAATGGCTGTCAAATTCAGTAGTTTCATTCTTCAACCTTCATAAAATGTCTTAAAATTCGATAGTCTTGATTTAAGTAAATGAACAATAGTTAAAATCTTCAATCTTGCTGGAAATTTCTTAATGTGTGTGAATGATACTTTACTGGTTAATGGTAAAAATGCCACATCCACAATGAATCGGGCCTGGAGCTAAAATACTAAAAGCCCAGGATTGTTTTTCTAGCAATAAGTCAGTTTGCAATGATAAAAAAAATGCTTCACAAGATCTAGTTTTGCCCCAAATGGTTATAGTTTATGTTATGGTTGGTCTTTGGGATTTGCTGTGGTCTTCTTTGGTTATAATCTCCAAATCTCAAGTGCAACTGTGGCAGTCATCTTCAGTGGCATGGTCGAAGTACTCTTCTTGACGTATCAACTTAAGCTCTCATTTCTGCAGTGTCATTTATAGTGCTGATTTTTCGCACACTTTCATTATAAGAGCACGAAAAATCAGCACTATAAATGGCACGGCAGAAAAAAGACCTTCAGTTTCAGTTGACACGTCAAGAAGAGTTGCAGCTGAAACATTTAAAGGTCATAACAAAAGAAGAAAACGGAAACCGACAAAGCATTGATGCCAGCCGTGAAAGCCTACATTCCTAGTTAATAGTTTACTTCTAATTCATTCAAATTTCTAAGACTGTTAATGGAGATTATAAGTGGAATAAATATTTGGAAAAAATACTGTATCTATTCACTCGGTGGTTGTTGATAAATACATTTTACTGATGTATTAACACACACAATTTCACTCAACAATAAACTAAAACTTATTAGGATATAACTCTCCGCCGTCCCGCCACGGTCTTCCGAAGATACACAAAAAAGAAGTTCCGTTGAGGCCCATAGTGGGTGCACCGGGTTCGCCTACATATTACTTGTCAAAACACCTAGCATCTCTCCTCCAGTCTCATGTTGGAAAAGCAACCTAGTACGTCAAGGATTCGCCAGACTTTGTGGGAAAAATAAAAATAAAACCTTGGAACCAAGTGATATTCTGATCAGTTTCAACGTTGTATCCTTGTTCACCAACGTCCCGTTGGAAGATTCTTTGAGAGAGATTGCCAACCTGTTTCCTAGTGATATTGTCGGACTCGTCAAGGCCTGTCTCACGGTAAGTTACTTCCAATGGAAAGGAGGAGAAAGGAGATGAGCAATTAGACTGCGTAGCGATGGAAAGTCCATCAGCTTGGTGATAGCCAACTTCTTCATGGAAAAATTTGAGAAGAAGTCAATCGACGCTTTCGATTTCAAACCAACCATTTGGCTACGATACGTGGATGAAACCTTCGTCATCTGGAGACATGGGAGGGACAGATTGACCAATGTCTAGACTGCATCATCAAGTTCCCCATGGAGACTGAATGGGAACAACATATAGCTCTTCTAGCTGTACTCGTCGAAAGGCGTAGCACACGACTGACACATAAAGTGTACCGAAAACCGACATATATCTACATGCACTTTCGAACCACTATTCAAGTCAAAAGCGGGGAATTATCAACACCCTGACAGAAGATGTCCGTAGAATATGTGAACCAGACCACCTACAAGAAGAATTGGAGCATCTTCAAGTGGCTTTAAGATCGAATGGATACAGTCTAACTGAGATCAACAAGGCCGTTAAACTGAAGACCTGCGACAAGTCAAAATAAGAAGGAAACACAAAGGGTTGCACGTGCATTTCTACCGTACCCTAGGGCTTCAGACAGAATCGGAAAAATCTTAGGGAAGCATAAAATAAAAACACTGTTTAACCCACCAGAAAAATACAAAAAAGTCTTAGATCTGTGAAAGACAAAAAAGATACCCTATCAGCTGCGGGGGTATATATTATACCATGCACCTGCCGAAAAGTTTATATCGATACCACAAAAAGATCCATGGGAAAAAGAGACTGAATGAACATCAAAGAAACTGTAGATTATGTCAAATAGACAAATCGGCAGTGGCGGAACACACGCTTAGTGAAGGAGATCACACGATACTGTTCGAAGATGTGAAACTACTTGCCCCCGATCATGGATACCTCAGTCGGCTTGTACAGGAAGCCATAAAAATCCATAAACATACGGAAAACTACAACAGAAAAGATGAGGTGGTAACGCTTAACCGGATACTATAAGATGCAAATGTTGATTAAACAAAAATTATCTTCCTAGAAATTCAACTTTGTTCGAAATACCAACTCATAGATTAACCAGATCCTAGACTATTCAACAAATTGCCGAATCATATTTAAGAAATGTTACTGAAAGGATTTAAACCATTCCATGCATTTTTTATTATCATTTTATAATTTTTACTGACTTGTTCTATGTCTATACATGTGGAATATTTATTTATTCAATATTTTTTTTTACAAATTTCGATGTGGGCAACCAATTTTTTTTCACAAAACTTGATAACATGTTAACAATGCTGTAATTTCTTCCAACGGGAAGAATGGTGTTAAACTGTCAACTTTACATCATATGATTAAATTGTTACTAAATATTTTACAGTGATAAATAATAACATGTAGCTTCAACAAGGTGGAAACTAAAATGTTTTGTTTTTCAAAGTGGATTGTTAGAGTTTCTGTAGATTTACTCATATGCTCTAGACTAGAGAAATCAATACAAATGAACAAATGCACACTGCCGCCCACTACAGATATCAATGATACATCATGAAAAGTCTTTGATACGGAACCACATATATACATATACAAACTTCACATCATAGTGCTTAATCCAATACAATATT
This sequence comes from Leptinotarsa juncta, assembly GCA_015342185.1. NCBI lineage: Eukaryota > Metazoa > Arthropoda > Insecta > Coleoptera > Chrysomelidae > Leptinotarsa > Leptinotarsa juncta. Next base: position 1,741 of record WOGJ01194534.1, on the reverse strand, counting down.
TTTATCTAGAAATAATAGTTCAGGTCTAGAATCAACCAATGCAGACAAGCGTCAAGTGAGGTTGAAGAACCTTCAATCGGCTCCTGGGGAACGAAATTTCGTTTGCAGACTTGAAACATATCAACTTTGAAACTATATGAAACTTTTGTCAAACTGAAAAATTTAAATTGCCAATAAATTTGGAATAGGAACTATTATTAAAAATATTCAAATTTTAGAAAGAAATGAAAATGACAAAGGATTCTAGGTGATGTAACTTACAAAGATATACAATTTAATGTTAACGTTATTAACACTCTAGAAATACATTCAAACAAAATTTGATCTCAAACAGAATTATATGTATATTTGAAAATTTTTGTAAATGAAGACAAATATAACACAAACCCCAAATACATAAGGAGGCACAAACCTATCATAATTTCATTGAAAATGTTATTCTCGAAACAAGTGCCAATAGTTTCATCTATCAGCTTGTATTGTAATAATAATTGTTAGTGGTGTTCCCCACTTGCGATCCAAAAATAGTGGGTTCAAATTCAACTTTTGATAAGATACTTTTCTCATGTGAATTTATCTGATTGAAGGTAGATTGATTCTGCTATATTACATAATTGATGTGGCTGCATTAGCCATGATAGTCTCTAGGTGGCTTGAGGAATCATTAACATAATCTACCCAGAGCTCGAGGCCATTATCATTGACACTTAAAAAAAATTTTTCAAATAATTTCAACTTACTCATGAAGATTCTTTATACTTTGTACATCTTCGATCACCACATTATGAACATCAAAAATATGAGACAGAAACAAAGGGAGGGATATTTTCAAGTTGAATGTATCTTCACAAAGTAAACATTTTGTTTCTGTAAAGCCTTCAATTTCCCCATAATCGTATTCTTTGAAAACCAATGGGCCAAAGGTTCTGGTTGATATCTCTGAAACAATTTCAAATGAGGAGTTATAGGTTTAATCAATAGTAGTGCCTATAATGTTTCTACCCAACCTACACCTTTCAACCTAGTACATAAAACTGAAGTAATTCATTCAATTTACCTGCTGAATCCATGGACTTCTTCAATAGTAAACACAAGGACACAGGTTACAAAAAATCGGAAAGAAAAGGTGGAGTTGTAGACTGAGAAATAGTGTCCCAATTCCTGTATTAGGAGGATTTATGTTTAGGCAACATAAACTATCCCTTTTACTTTCACTGTGAGAAATAAAAATAATACCAACAATACTGTTATTGTTAGTTTTATTAGTTAATAGATAGGGGCAGTGTTGCCACAGCTCAATTGTCATATTTTCCGCAGTCCAGGAAGTCCTCATCAGTCCCCGACCAATTTGAAATTATCCGAATAATAACCAAAAAAGACGTTTTCTATTAAGTTATGAAAGCAGTAATCCATTTTCCATTATTATTTGAATGAGATGTTATCAAAACAACAAAATATTGATAAATAATGAGAAATAAGATACTCGGACAGAACCACTGAACTATATATATAAAACAGTTCAGTGGACGGAACTCACGAACCCAATAATCTATCAAAATTATTCTTCTTTTCATCTCCATTTTTCAAAGGCATCCTTTCTCAATTGATTGTCAAGTCCGTCTAAAGTCCATCAGCCACAATATCCAAATTCTCTTGAAGACTTTTCTTATATTACAACATTTCAAACTACGACAGAAAAAAATCCTGAATGATTAGGGTAAATTATTCGGCAACACTGCAT
>WOGJ01194508.1:0-10273 GCA_015342185.1 Leptinotarsa juncta | reverse complement strand
AAAATAAAAGGAAAGGGGGCATTAAAGAAAATCACTTTATATGCGAAAGTCCTAGCAAGCTAAAATTTGGTATATAGGTTGTTCTTAGATCTTAGATGTGCACAAAGAAAATATTTTCAAATATTCCAACTGAGAGGTCCCCCGTGGGGGTGAAAGAGGAGCGTTTACATTTGAAAATTATTTTTTCATCACTGTTTCTCCAGACCGCTATATTTTCGGAGGCTGAAATTTTGTACGTAGGTTCTTTTTATCTTGTAGATGCCATTAGAAAGGCTTTTCCAATGTGCCAACTGGGGTGCCCCCCTAGGGATGAAAGGGGTACGTTTACATATGAAAATTATTTTTTTATCAGTGTTTCTTTATACCTCTATACTTTCGAAGACTGAAATTTTGCGTGTAGGTTCGTTTTATCCGGATATGTGCAATAAGGAAGGATTTTTGAATATTCCACCTGGGACGCCAGCCGCGGGGAAAGACCCGTCCATGAAACAAAATTATCGTTTCATCAATGTTCTTTCATGTCCTTAAACTTCCGGTGGGTGAATTTATATTCAGTATCAGCATTACACGCGTGCGAAGCCGGGGCGGTTCGCTAGTAGTGAACTATACGATAAAAGAATCCACATGGGTCATCAACAAAATATGCGACGACATACACAACTTTATAAATATCATCCTTTTTTTCTACTAGTGAAAATTGAAGGAAAACCAGTTAACGTTTGCTTTTGATATTTGATCGAAGAGGAAGTTATAATTTTCGTCTTACAAATTCTCAATACGATACAAATACTTGTTTAAACAACTACTTAATAAACTGTAGACATTTCATATTTCACAGTGAGTAAATTTTATAGTTAAGTTTAAATTTCAACCTCAAATTGGAAATGGCTCTGTCTAATGTTCCGCATAGTAGAAAGTTTAAATTGCCGGATGAGAGAGTTGAAAAGTGTTCCATGGAATATGTTTTCACAGAATCATTTATGAGGTGCTGACGAATTTTATGAAACAAATCCAAAATCATAACATGGTATTTTTTCTGAGTGAATTTCTAAAATGAAAGCAATTTTAAACTCCCCAAAGAGATCTTCAAGCGATCCGTTCCTATAGAAAAAATAATTTCATCAACTGAGCAGTGATGTTGAAAAATCGCAATGGAAGAAGGCAATAGTCTAAAAATGTCCCTCGTGAATACAAGATAATGGTTTGATCGAATTGAACGTTCATTTCAAATTGGAATTAAAGATAATAGGATTTATTCTGAGACGAAAAATTCCCTTTCGCTAGTCCTTTGAACCTACCTCTGGAAAATTTTTATTAGATTACTGTGCCATTTGTTCCTCATCCCAGAGGGTTGATGCTCTGAAAGTTCGTTTGAGGTAGTAATTATTGATGATTGGGGATTTTTTCTGTAGTTCTCTGTAATTAAGGAATGCGAAAATTTAATTATTCGAATTGATATCCTGCTAAAGTGAATGATAGATCTTTCAGAACATAAAAATGAAACACCAGAATATAGTGATTAATGAGAAATTATTGAGAAGATGGGTAATTCTGAGTACTATGTCCATAGTATTTTTATATAAATTACACTTAATTTTTCTGCTCTAGATTTCAGATGGCTTGAACACTGTCCGTGAAAAAAAAACAGGTTTCCTAATGTGTGCTTGTTTTTCACTCATGACAGCAGCAGTTGAAATCGTGCTTATTCAATAATATGAAGGTTGGCTGATTCCAAGTTCAATAGTTGAGTAAACTCACAGCTACTAGGCGTCTGATCCATTTGAAAATTGTGTTTAGTCAGATGAACTTTGCGAGCCTATGTCTCATAAAAAAGTTCTGGTATTCAGATTGATAGACTTTATTGAAGCTCATAATCTACCCAGATACCAAACAAAAAATTAAAAAAATATATTCAAAACAAACAGTGCTCCCAAACACTCGAATTGCATATTATTGATTCCTTGGATTCATATTAAAACGAAAAATTTTCTCGTGAAAGTTCCCACTATTTTTATCAGGGTGATTTATTTGAGGGCAAACAATAGGCTGAATTGAAACATTCAAAAGTCTAGTGTTTTAGGCAGTGTTGAACGACACTGGGTTATTTCATGTTTCCCAAACTTTTCGTCTTCGAATCATCTGTCTCTGGGATTGCCTAACATTCATCGAAGTGGCAAGCAGTTTTGAAAGCTTCTTTCACGTAAATTTTTTGCGAAATTCTATCTAATCCATCAGGGTATCTTGTTTCATATAGAAGTACAATGAACATTAAATCAGCGTATTTTCAAAAACTCGAAGATTCAGGAAGATCGTCCCTAAATTTACGTTTCCTGATAAAGTTATCTACTATATTTGAAGAATATCAATTGTTGTCAGCAATGTTCCTGATTTTTCACAAAATAAATTAACCTACGTATCACAAATTTTTCTTACAGTATATCTTACACACAATTTTAGACCCCGATTACTACTGATCACCGAAACATCAAATAATGGCAATTTCTACTCAGGTGGTAGCATTGCCTGAACTCTAAACCAGTACCGATTCTATGTGCGAAGGTTGAAATTTTGAAAGGATCTTTTCTATGCCAGGCACCATAAGTCATAAGAATTGATTAAATAATTTTGAGGTTTTCATAGATATTAATTTTATAGTGGATATAAAATCATATTTTGAAATTGTTAATTTCAACCCACCATAGAATCATCATAAGAGCACAACAAAGCACATACAAAGCGTACAGGCATAAAATGCATACAGGCATGAAAATATCAAAGTATAAAAACCACTTATGGCATAAAAACAGGAATAAATCGGACACAATGAGGAGATCGTCTTGAACTTGTCTGGCTGCATTGTAAAGCATAAGTCTGAGGTGATTACTGCTGGATACTGCCGGAATCCCGGATCTCAAGTATCAAAGGAGTCTATTTGGAGAAGTGTGAAGTAGCCTTGAGCTCAATTGATGGTTTCTATAAATAGGATTTCGATCAGAGCTTGTAAGGTTTAGTGCATTAAACTCCAGGGTGAGACCCTGTACTTCGTTATATTTCCTATTAAAGCAACCATTGGAAATAGTTGAAAATTTCAGAACCTGATATTTTGATTTTTTTATCCAGTGACAAATTACGTTCAATAGTGATAATTTATTATTTTCATCCATTCATTTTGAAGGTTGCAATGTAAAACCATATTGAAACTATCAAGTAAATCGTATTCATGAAAAAGGATCAATGAAACTTTCTATGTTTTTTACAACTTTTATTTGTAACTAATGTTGCTGCAGTTCGTCCTATAAGGACATTTTCAAGTGCAACCCGCAACCTTGCGCAACCCGCAAGGATTTATTGTAGCTCACACCTATTCACATTCGACCAAATAAACCCAGCTTCTTGACGAAGCCGATTAGTTTGTATGGTAAGTGGTCTTTCAACTCAGATGGTGAGAGTACGGCTCTGCCGAACTTGATTCGTTCCCCATCGGGACAGGCACAAAGTGTGTGCTCTGCTGTTTCAACATTTCTCAATCAGAGGGACACACACTGTTTTCCGACAGTCCGAGTCTCTGCATATGATGATTCAAATGACAGTGACCTGTAAGAAGGCCTGTTAGACATCATAGTTCATCCCTACTTTTGTCCAACAACTGTTTGGTATCAAGCTTTAAAGGGTGAATAAACGCCTTGGAGTGAGCCAATCCTGGAAGATTCTGTCAGGAGTCCATAAATCTTCTTGCCATCCAGGTTTTCAATCTTTATTTGGCAAAGCCTAAAGCAATGTCAATGACATGTTCTGGCCCGATGAAGCTGCTTGTAGTACCCACCTTTGCAAGGGAGTCAGCAGCCTCATTGCTTTACAGGCCAGTATGGCCAGGAATCCAGACCAAAGACAATCTGTTGAGTATTTCTATCAAGGAGAGTAGTTTTTGACAATTTGGCGTTGCTCGGTAGGAGCCAAGAGCTTCCAACGCCTCTTGAATGTCCGAGAATATTTTTATTGACTTTTGTATGAAGTTGGATTGTTCTAATGTATCCGCACACAAATCAATAGCGTACATTTCTGCTTGAAATACCGTCGCATAGGTTCCTAGGCAGGTTGACATCTCTGTTCTGGGTCTCCGACTAGAAACACCTGCACCAGAACCAAAAGGTGTTTTTATCCATCTGTGGACCAACAACTATCTGCTCTTAATATTTCCTTCTCCCGGAGGATCCAGTCCTCTCTACTCGGGAACAGTTATTCATAAGGCAGTTCGTAGCTGACAGTTGGAGGCATAAAGTCAGAGGTCATTTCCAGAATGCTGTGACTTCCAGTGTCAACCAACAGTCTGTTGCACTCTGCATTAAATTGATTCTTGCAATTGGCAATGTGCACAAATTTATATGCAGTCCATCTAGCCTCTCTCTCCAGAAAAATGTACAGGGGGTCTCCATGGTCGCTGACGGTGTGGTACTAGCCAGACAAACCTGTCTCTTCTACTCAGAGAACTTGGTTCGAGCCGTTATCTGTGAATCTTTCAGCCACCAGGCAATTGCTACATGAGTAATCATTGGTCTGACAATAATCACATAAATCCAATGGATTTGTTTGGGACCTAAACCCCAAGTTTTCCAACAATTCGTTCAGCATGTCCATATGGACAGTATAGCTTTGTGTAAAACTTTTTCCAAGTGTGCGTTCCAGGTGAGTTTTTTATCAAGAAAAATGCCGAGATATTTCACCTTCGTTCCAAATGGAATGACTCCACCATTGAGGAAAAGTGTCGTTAGATAGTCCAAATTTCTCCTCCTGGTGAAGGGATTTACAGACATCTGCTCTATCAGACACCAATTGTGAACAACGTCTATCGTGCTTTGAAGGATATTAGAAGCTACCCTTCACGACGTGGACCTTGCCAAGATGACAGGGTCATCTGCATGAGCTTGCACATCTACTTTTCTTCTGTTGAGGGCACCATGCAGACTATCCATCAGGAGCGACCACAGAAAGGGAGTTGCAGTTCTATTTATCAGCATGGCATAGATCTAGCTAGTTATGGTTGATTCTATACTTCTAGCCAGAGATGATCCTATAAATTTAGGTCGTGCATTGTCATATGCTCTTTCACTATCGAGAAATACAGCAACCGCAACACAATAAACTTACAATAGAATTTGGGAATGCAGAATAAAACTGCAATAACATCAGTTACAAAGAAACAAAGAAAGTTTCATTTCTCATTTTTCATTATGATCTCCTACAACGTAGTTAAGCCTACAACCATCAATTTATCAAACCGTATTTCTTGTTATATTGGAATTCTTGAAGTGTTTTCTATCCCGGTGTAACTAAGTTAGTTTATGTTACCGCTTTCTTGCTCTAGATTAAGAAGGAAACGGTACAATAGAAGTGGATAGATGGTTTTCCATTGATGCCATGATGCTGTTTGTAGAAACAATTGTGGCACTGTTAAAACAGTTTGTCCGTTAACCAGTTGTCGTCTCCTTATGAATGACACTCTCAAAAGTCGAAACTTCTGCGAACTAAGAAGTTACGAGGTCTAACCTTTTAACGTCTGATTCCTAACTAGAAGGAACTCTTTCAAAACTGATTTTTGTGAGTTGTATATTGTCATTCATCACTTTTGCGCTAAGACAATTGACCTTCGGAATTCAACAATATTCCTAATAGTACTGATGGTATAACAATTCTTCAGAAATCATTTATATTTTCAAACTCTTTCACTTATATTTCCTTCGACCAAGAAAGACAATTGAAAAGTTATAAATGGATAGATTACTCTATATAATCATCAATGTTTCGTCACCTTCTCAATTATTATTATAATATATAACATTCTTGACAAATTTATTATAACTTTTGTTTCAAATTGGTTGAATAGGCTGCGGGATCTCAAACTAGAAATTGAAAACTCAATAAAGCAACATTTTCGATATCGTTATTCAAAACTGAATTTTTGGCGCTAATGACCATGGCGCTCATGGCCTTTACTATATCATTTTCGTTTAAAGAACAAAATAGAAAAATTTGGTTGTATTTCCTTTAAACGAGAAATCCATTATGTGTCTTGAAGAGCTATTATACTTCTAATTAGTAAGATAACGAATTTTCCCACTTGCCATCGATACTACTCAAAGAAAATTAATAATACAACCTCAGCTGGCGGTTTACCACTTTTCAGTCGGAGTTGCAAATGGAAACTTCGAGGAAAATCTTTCCATTGGATTCGATCCGTTCGAGCAGGTAAACGAACATTCATAAATATTGAAACCTCGCTATCGAAGCCGATCTTGCAACCTACCACGACAGAAAATGTAGTATTGATATCGGGATGAAAAATGATGTACATTTGTTCAACTTTGGCAACATAGGAAACTTATGAATGGGGTGCTAGTGACGTCAGTGTTATATTTTAGTGGAGAGTTTTTTCAATCGAATAAAAAGTCAGTGCAATTTTTGGCATTCATGTTCACATCAAAAACATGGAAAAATGATAATACATACACAATAATACATTTACATATGTTGGGTGATGATTCAAGTGATAATGTCCACCCAAGCTACACATATACGATAGAAATCATGATTGGCCAGTACTGAAATATAAAACTGGGCCACTATTCCACTGATAATGGAATAGTTAAAAGTGTATCCCTACATGAATCGTGATTATTATAATGATTTATTGTGCATTGTTAAAAAAATGGAACAATTACCTAACATGACATATTGAAGTCTGAATATCCTTAAACTACCCCAATGCGTTTTAAGAATTTTTTCTTAAATCCTCGAGATTGCGAAAAACACATCAATGGAAAAAATCTTCCATTTAGGCTAAAGCACTGTTAAGGCATGTTATAATATAAAGTTAGTAGTTGTTACGGTTCCATTCATCATTTCAAAATAAAGTACCAACACACCTTTAATATTTCAGTATATTCATTCTACTATTACACAAAATATATACTTATAATTGAAATGCATTCAATACTGATAATAAGTATAATTACTCTGTACAATATTCATTCCTTCAGTTGATCATTTCTTGTTGTCAAATTCCATGTTCTCAAGAGTAATCAGATAAGCTCGAGGTTGGAGCAAAACTCCTAATCTTCAAGGAAAAAAAAGGTTCACTTTCTTATTCTTATCAAGAGAAGTTTGGTTAAAATTTTCCTGAGCAAGTGTTTCAGCTCAAGATATTTGTGGATTCTAGAAAACAAAATTGAAAACACGAGTAAATATTAATACTTGTGATCCGAAGATGTAACATATCCATTGTTTTGGGGATTTTTGTAAAATACCACGGTTTTCACAATCTAATCTAGTAAGGCCATCTATCATCTACGGTCTTCTTATTCCTCAATTTGCTTTATTCTGCCTCCGGCAGCCCACAATAGAACTCATCCTGTAATGAAGGCTACCTTTTGGAATTAGTGCTACTGTTTGACAGAACCACTTACGAAGAACCTATATCGTATTGTACCTATATCGTATCGTACACTCCATGACAAGTAGGATCTTTCCTCATATATTCGTACCCGAAATAGAACCCAGGAACCGAACTGAATCTGTCCCCGTCAATAAAGGATACAACTTGGATGCTGAAGGGAAAACCGTGATTAATTGCAACCACCTAAGATTACCTACCTTATCATTGTAACCCAAAAATATACTTCTGAGCCACAAGCATGTAGTGACTACCTTCACATCTACCTACATTGTCGAAAGGAATATAATTGGTATACAATTCTCATTTGAAAATTCTTTTACCCAGCATTCCTCTCCGATGTTCTCCAGCTTCAAGAATGTAACACCCTTTTTCACTAACATCGAGGTTGTTACATAGCATTATAGCATTTTGACAGTGAATCTCAAATCAGTAACAGGACCAAACTAAATAAGTAAAATATTGTGTTTTTGTAAAACTACAATTGAAATTGTTTTAATTAGTTGTATTCAGTGGTGTTTCAATAAACCCACAAAAAATATTACATTATAATCATATTCTTTGAAAGAAATTTTTGTAGAGGAGTCACTCTTGTTGAATCATTTGAAAAGAAGAGAACACATGATGAAATTCACTTTACAAAGTGTATAATCAACGCCCGTTTACCGTTTTTTTGATTAGAAATGTAAATACATACTATCGATATGATTGGTTTGATGGATTGAAAACTCTAGTATGAGTTTTCAATCCTAATATGATATGGTTGAAAGAGTTGGTAATCTGAAATAAATAGCGATTTTTGATATGAGTGTTACATGCAAGGTTTTATTTTATTAGTGAAAAAGTTTGTCAAACTAGCGTAGCGAGTTGAGCAACTCCACGAACAAAATAAAACTAATTTTCAACATAAATATCATATAAAGTTTTTTGTACAACTGTCCTGTTTTTATAATAACATAGATAAATTCAGTATTTCTATAAAAACATATTTTGACATCTCTTGTCAGTTAACTATTTTCATGTTGGTTACCAACAAACGGTATTGTTTACAGCTAACGAGTTTCATTTGAAGTCACATTTAAAGTTCATGCTGGTATTTAATGTCTTGCATAATGAAGAACAATAGTGAGGAAGTTTGTGTTCATGACGATATTGAAGAGGCTGCAATTGAATTGTTACCAAAAAAATCGGCTGAGCAGTACGACATCGCATATTCACGATTCCCAAACCTCACTTCTTTAGATTTCTATCTATATGAATATGTTACAGTAGAGGTCTATCGAGAGAAACCAACAACACCAGATGAAATATTGCATGCATACGTCAAAGTGTCCATAATAAGAACTTTATAAAATTTGTATTCTATTTTTTTTCACCAGCGTTTGAAAAATGTATTTATTGCTTTTATTCAAAGCATTTCGGATTTTTGTGTATGTAGTGTATGTAACAATAAATTGAAGATTTTTTGAGAATTCCAAACTTTTGAAATTATGCTGCATTGCATTCCTTAATAATAATGTTTCAGTTTCATTATGAATAGAAATAATAAACAGAGCACAAATCTAACGCATTTGTGATCGAACACCAGACAAACGCTGCTGTTCTCGAATATTCAAGATGAACGAGGCTCCCCAAGGCGGCCAGTTGCAAAACTGAGCTTCGACATTGACCGCCGACGAGATTCGTCTCTTGTTTTTCAGTGCAGCTTTTTCTGTTAAGCAACAATAAACAAAGCCCAAACACGACACATTTGTGATCCAACTGAAACGCTGTTTCGACTCGCCATCGGTCTCATCAGTAGTGCTAGGCTACATTTTTCAGAAATATCACTATTGTTTTTTCAAAAGACCGGTATGAATTTGGTGATGCAATCGTAAAACTGAAATTAAAAAAGTGGTCGTCATGGTTCGACTCTACTCGTATGTTGGGAAAGCGCCGTCGAAAAGCTACGAGAGCTTACCACCGAAGCTTTATTCAACGGACAAGTTTTAGTTTGCGTTCATCGTTCAATGTTTTCGCTCCGGTATCCACCGTTCTCCGGAAGATTATTCGTTCTCTTTTCCGAAACGCGTCGCGACGTGCTTAAGCGTGAGCGTCGGAAGAAATAATTGTAGATGCGAAGTAGTGTTTGTATAGTTTTTGCGTGTTCACAGGTCTGTCACTTTTTTGTGTATTATTTATATTTTAACCGCTTTGAAAAAATTAATCGAGAACTTAGTTGGAGTCATATAAGACAATAAAATTATTAATCAACAGAGATGATTATTTGTATATTTCCAGGAAACAAAACAAAAAAAAATTGTATCAAAGATTTGTGTTTTCAACGATTCAATTTCAATGTTTCCTCAATATTGATAGTAAAATAAAATGCGAATCATTTCAAATTGATATTATTTGTAGAACAAAATTGTTTTTAATGTGTTTTCTGAGCTTTGAAGAAATTTAGGAAACGAAATTTTACAAGATTAGCTTTCGAAACGAAAGTAAATTTTCGCAACAAAATTAGAAATTTGTAGAGAAAATTTTGTTCGCAGATGTTTTCAGTTTTCATTCAACTTGCAATTTTTGTATGTTGATTCGGGTCAAATCTCACAATTGAAATTTAAACACTTATCCATAATCGATTGAGCTGGGATTTTGGATACACTTCAAGTACGAATAACAGTGCATGATGAGCTGAGTGGCGCCATTTTTCATCCAATGTGGCGGACTGCTCAAGATGGCGGAGTAGTATTTTATGCTTTGAAGGTGGTTGACAATGTTTTGTGGTGTATTTCATCAGTTCGGACTTCCATTGTCTAATCTAATATAAATTGATTTGAAAAC
>WOGJ01194476.1:0-11546 GCA_015342185.1 Leptinotarsa juncta | reverse complement strand
CAACCGCGAAGTGCAGTGAACGGAACCACAATGTTGTGGTTGCTTCAACTGCAAATATGTGGTCCGTGTACGGCCGGACTTAGGTGAAAGGCTGAGGAGCCGTTAAATCACTTTCTGGCTGCACCACCAGACCTCTTAGGTTTCTCAACGAAATCAAGAGTTTAGGAAATGAAAAGCTCAGTATGGGTCGTTTGATCGACTTCCCTCTGTGTAAACTCAATTTTTTTAGGTTACTTCATGGTCCAGAGAGGATCCCACGAGTAGCTTGGGAAAGTAGGTCCATCACGACAGATCCCCTCATTACCGTGAGGGCGTCTGCCATTTTGAAAGTTCCGGTATTGGTACTGGGGAGACTCAAGATGGGGTCGCCCTTTCGGCACGGATACACAGACCTCAGAATAGATGAGTCCAGCATTTAGAAGGACTGTTATCTCTGTATTATGATGAAAGATATTGACACTATTTGAAATTAGTTTGATCACCCTAGTATGTATTGCTGATCATTTCCATATTTTTGATATGATTTCATCTAGTTTTCGCTCTTGAGTATATTTCGTATACATACTTAACTTCATTTACATTTAATAATTTAACCTAACGGAAAAACAATATTTTCTTTAGCGAATAGACCCGAAAGGGAATGCCCAAACAGGAGATACATTTTCGAAAGACACCCTCGCAAGAAACTGAAACTGCCTGCACCCGACATAAAAGAAATGACTGCATCCAACAGAACGGAATGTGAAGATAAATGTCTGAATGAATTCAGCTTTGTTTGCCGCTCTGCCACTTTTGACTCTAACATGCGAACTTGCACTTTAAGCAGGTTCACTCGAAGGACACATCCGGAGCTTCTTGTTGACAATCCTGATTCTGATTACTTGGAAAATACTTGTCTCAATGGTAAGGTCATAGTGTTAATTCTGAATATTCTGGAAACAATTCTTTACAAAAATGTAATAATTTTCATATAGGTAAGATACATTAACGTGTGAAAATGATTTTACTTGACTGTTTATAAAAATACACATATAATGAGTACAAATAAAAACAAGATGAAAAGGGTGTAAAAGCATTTTTTCACGTTTCTGAATTGCATCCATTCAATCAAGAAACTATACCATCAAATATTCTTAATCACTTCAACGTACCCAATTTTTTTTTGTTTAATTTTTCAAGTGATGGGTTCAATAAATCATCTAGTCCTGACTGTTTCAATTCTCATTCATTTTTCAGTTTCTTATAAACAGATCTCTACTTTTCGTTATTCTCAATCTATGCAATAAATGATGATCTTCAATAGAACTTCTTTCAAAAAGATTCCACACAATATTGAATACTGAATAAACATACAAATTACATAACTACAATTAAGAGAATTTGTTGCAAGAACTTGTAACGTTAACAAAATATGTTGTGCCCAGAATCAGTATTGAAAAAAGAAACTTCTGCTCAAAATTCTCCGGAGGATTCCCAAACGGATATCCAGGGAGAGCAGGCTGACTCGAAAGCGTTCTGCAATCACGAGGAATAATTTCCCAAATCCAGTCTGTAGGGGATCTATTCGATTGATTTCAGCGTGATCGAACAATAAACATCTGCAAGAATACTCTGTGTGGTAACTTGAAATTTCATATACATTTAATCCAAGTCAGAGAAAATTATGCTAATGAATATTATGAATTCCCAAATAATCTACTTAAAAATTGTTTCGCAAAAAAGGGGATAACATGTGAGAAAATCTATATTTTCAACAATATATAAAAAAAGAAAGTAATACAAATTATGAAAATATGAAACAACAACTGGAATTAATTGGCGCTCGGGGGCGACTTGATTGATTCCAGTGGCGCATTTGCTTTTTCAGCTGCAGGAAAAACCTGCAGCACCAAATCATCTGACGATCTGTCAATGTCCTCTCTTTAATAGAATATAATGTAGGGTGTCTCCAGAGGCTCCAATAAATATTGCCAGAATATTCAGTGACGACAATGAATTGTCCTTTATTTCGATATCCTCTATATTATTCAAGTTATTAGTGCATTCTCATTAGCCCATCAGAATCCTGCATTGCGTGCCAGCAACTTTGCGTAGTTGAACCATTAGGTATATTTTTGTTTCTAACCTTGTTCACATATACATATATATTTGGAATTATACACAGAACAGAAGTTCAATCTTTTGGTTATTTATAATCATTTGTGAATTAATTTGAATGAAGGAATATTTTTAATACATCACTAGTCGGATTATAGTTTCGAGTATCGATTTCACTATGGTTGTTAGAACATAACAGAAGAACATTTTGAAATTTTTCAGCTGAAAGAAGGTGCGACGGATTAGCAGTATTCATAAAAGAAGAAAACAAAAGACTAGGTGGTCCTTTTGAAGTGGACATGTTCACTAACCTTACTTTAGATGACTGCCAAGCAATGTGCGTCCGAGCTGAAAAATATTTCTGTAGGTCCATCGAATATGACGAGATGACAAAACAATGCACATTGTCGGAGGAAGATTCGATATCGCAAAAAGATGATATTGGCGTGGCGAGCAGCCCCAGTCACCATTTTTATGATTTTGCATGTCTGGATAGTCGTGAGTATCAAGGGTTCTATGAACAGTCCAGAGCATACATTGTGAGAATCAATTTCAATACGGTAACCATTAATTGAAAATTGGTCAAACACATATCATCAAAAACACATCTTTCAAATAATGCACGTTTTTAAGTAAATGAAAGAAAACTTATGTTGTCCCAATTCTCAAAAAAGATAATGAGAATTCCGTCACCTACTATCACTCAATTGGCTAACTGGCTAACTGGCTAACAGTGTCATTCTTGGGATCATCAATGTCCCAAGGGCAGCTTGTCTCCCTGAAAAATTATTGATTCATCTCTTTAAGTTGAGGTGATGGAAGATATCTAGTTACATGCGTCGATCATCATATACTATAAATTTTCTTGAGAGCTTATTGAATACGTGATAATATCTACTCCATTCAGTATCCACTGCCTAACGACAATTGGATTAAAGACGCATTTCAAATATTCAATTTATTCTACAATCCTCAATCTGTACAACTACAATTTATTATAAAGCTTGTTGAATCCGTGATAATATCTACTCCGTTCAGTGTCCACTGCCTGACGACAAAGTGGATTAAATAGTAGTGGATAAAAAATGAGTTTTCTCCTAGAAAACTCAATTGTCGTTCAGATTTCAATTTTAATGGTTTTTTGAAAAAGTTTCTATTCAGAATCCTCAGAATCCATAGAAGGTATTTTGTGGTTTAAACATTGTTGCACAATTGATTCTCAGTGTTCTGGACTCCAAGAATCCATCATTAAAGTTCAAATCAGCATCTTCACCAAATCAGGAAACATTCTATTTTCAGCAAGAGGCTCCGAATATCCCGATAACTCCGTCACCTCTCATTTGTTCAGCGGAAAAAAACCGGATACGGCGTTCCAAAGGTACAGAAACAGCAGGCTGGGAGGAGAGCATCATTCCGAAATATCTGGCAGATCTTTGAGCGAATGTCTCGACGAGTGTTTGAGGCAACCCAGTTTTCAATGTCGATCAGCAGAGTATAGTGAAAGATATCGAACTTGCAGACTAACTAGATATAATCAAAGAGATGGTATGAGAATAATCTATGATGCTGATTATGACTATTACGAGAATTTAATGCGTGAGTATCTGATTCAATTAATGGATATATGTACATGGATACATGGGTACATGTTTTGACTCCACTAATTCGACCTCGCTGGTTTGAACCTAACTATTTCGACACGGAGTAACATATTCTCTGGCCGTTTCAACCCTGGATTTTATACCTCTTGTTAACATTGTTCCAAATACCAAATATGTGTATTTTTCCAGACTGAATTTTTGGACATCATTCTTTCTTAACAATTAATCAATTATGTCAAGAGGGGCCGCCCATTAATCACGAAAGGCTTGAGAGCGGAGGAGGGGGTTTAGCAAAAATCATGAAATATCACAAGGGGGGATGTAGTAAGATATCACGTGTATTCATTTTTTCATGAAACGCGCGATTTCTGAATCAAACGCGGTATCGTGACATTGCCAGGCAATGAACGAAGTCACCGACCACGACGACCGCCCGGATCGGCTTGCCAGTTATATTTTGTTATTTCGGTGCCGAATACATGCAAGTACTATTACCTCCTACGTTTTTCATTAAAACAATTTCTAAACTAGGTAATCTGTATAAAAGACATATTTGCAGAGTATAAGAAAAGAAAAATTTTAAGATTCTTTGTAGGTACTCAAAAATACACGTGATTTTGGGTGTGAGACGGGGGTAAGTCTTCAATCTCATCGCGTATCACCAAGAGGGAGGGGGGCTAATATATGCTAAAAAAACATCACGTGATTACTGGACGGCCCCTAACCAAATAATAAAAATATGTGTATTTTTCAACAGTGTATTAATCGAACTTTGTACTAGAAATCCAGCTCGAATAGCTGTGGTGCAAACGGTTTCGGAGTGTAATAACTGAGGTCGAATCGGCGAGGTTGAACCGCTGGGGTCGCATTGTCCCGTTCCGGGAATGCACGACTTGATTGGCGGAATATCACTGTTCCCAATATTTCCAATAACTCGAAATCAACTATCTAGAAACACTAAAATCATGAGTAATATTTATAGTCAAAAATTTTCTGCATAATAAAATATCATGGTAGTTCACAACAATATTTTGAAAAATTCAATTTCTCCATTTTAAGTACCTACACATTTTATTACTTTGGTGCTTGTTGTTTTCCTATAAATGTTGGACCCTTTGTCATTGCAACTCTCACAAATTATTTTTTCTTATTCGCCTTCACATACATCATCTGTAGTTACTGGTACTATTTTTTTTCATTTATCTACTTTTCACAATATAATGGCATAAATGAGTTAGAGAATCTCAAACTCTGTAAATAGGTATCTGTTAAAGTCTTGAAATCAACAGATGTATTACCATTACCTGAAATATTTAATTCATTCATTTTTCACGATTTGATATCCATTTGCATGTTAAAAAACTTTCGAAAAATCATTCAATCACATGTAATTGAATATATGAAAATTTGTAATCCGCCAGTACAATTTATAATATGAGGATTGAAGTAAGGTGTACATCACATAATGATTTTATTTATTCTATAGTATATATAATTATTATACTATATATCTTATTTCGTCTAGACAATTAGGTTAATCAGTGAAACTCAACTCTTCAGTGAATAAATATACTTGGATGTCACTAAATTTCTCAGCATAATCCATAAAAATATAAAATGTGCTATACGAAAACCAAAAACTTTGGTGATAGAAAACCAATCACGAACATATCCTTACTTCAATGTTGAATATAAACGAAATGGTTAAGTCTTTCGCGGAGGAGGTTCTCACTGACACTATTTTTCGAGTTCGAAGGCCGTGCATCTTTGTAATTTCTTACTGACGTTTCGCTTTCGTATTTATCAATTCTAGATATTTAAATCTCTAAAGAAGCTAAGCAACTCACGTCAGTGAAACGTCAGCAAAGAATCCAAAAAAAATCCACGGCCTTCGAATCCGAAAAATAGTGACATTGAATTATAAACGAGTTCCATATTTTATCGCCCTCTAGAATCTATTTTAATGAACACTTCAGCCTAAACATATTCCAATTTACTATTGAGAACACTTTTCCCTTGCTAGAACAAGAATACTGTCTCTTGGAGGGCGTTTTGCTAACCAATTTAGCATTATCAAGGGATGACTAAAACTGAATATTCCAATCTTGTTCACTCAAAAGTATTTTGAAGGTTACCTTCCAATGTGCCTTCTGCGATTCTTCACAAATTCAATTGTTCGATAAATGAATAACGCTGCTCATTTGTGAACTGCATTCTGAAGACATGAATTAATATAAATTTTTCAAAAAAGTTCAACTACCTGATTAGGTACCGCTCCAAAATATCAGAAGGAATGTACCCACAACAGGAAATTCGATCGTACTCAATAATAAGACAATAGGTTCTTGAATTAGTGCACAATATAATTCTTTAGGGAAATAACTTCAAACATCAGGATAGACTCACATTCTCCATCATTATCGTTTTCAGTTGGTGGTGAAGGAGAAGGTTCAGGACAGAGACCTGAAGATAATAACAGCCCCGGCTATCGACCAGGAGAAGACAGATATCCAGGAGGTGATCGTTACAGACCAGGAAGTAGATATCCACCAGGAAGTGGAGGTAGTACCGGCGAAAGATATCCTCCCAAATATCCCGAAAAATTCCCTCCCAGCAGCGGCGGCTATGACGATAGACATCCCCCTGGTGGTCGACCCCCATTCGATAGATATCCAGAATATGATGACAGATTTCCAGACAGATATCCAGAGAGGTATCCTGATAACAAATTTCCTGACAGGGGAAACGGTAGATATCCAGTTGGTCCAGCGTATCCCCCATCTTCTAGTGGTGGTGGGAAATATCCAATTGGACCAGCCTATCCCCCTTCATCTAGTGGTGGTGGAAAATATCCCATTCCTCCGTCATATCCCCCATCTTCTGGTAGCAAACCAATCGGCAGACCTTACGACAGATATCCTTATTATCCGCCTTCATCTAATGCAAAACCGGAGAAGTATCCGCCGGCAGATAGAAATAGCGATCGATACGGAAACAGATATGGAGATAGATACGGAAACCGATATGGGGATAGGTACGGGGATAGATATGGAGAGAGGTACGGAGACAGGTTCGGTGGACGATATGGAGGAAACAATGATAGATATGGTGACAGAAATGGAGAAAAATATGGGGGATATGGAGGGAGATATGGTGATAGTGATGAACTTTATGGAATTCGCTATGGAAACAGATATGGAAACAGATATGGAGATGGATATGGAGAAAGGTATGGAGATAGATATGGAGATAGATATGGCGATAAATATGGTGACAGATACGGTGACAGATATGGTGATAAATATAATGGCAATCGCTACGATTACTATGGTGATGATAAAAATGGGGGAAGCAAATGGTTCTTCAGACCCGATCGAAGACCCTCTGGTCGTCCTGTTGACCCAAGACCTGAAAGACCACACAATGATCGACCACCATATAATGACAGACCATACGTTGACCGCCCATACAATGATCGAGTACCTGGAAGGAGGCCAGTAGGAGGTCCATATAGACCGATATCACCTGGACCCGATGGACCAATATATGACAGTTTTGGAGGAATAGGACCAAATCGACCTTATAGTTCAAGATGTGACGAAGGAGACAATTTTAAACAATTAGGATTGCATATGAGAATGCGCAAGGAATTCGTTAAACGAACTCTTTACGCTCCGTCCTTGAGGGTATGCGAAAAGGAATGCGTAGAGTCAAGAGATTTTATATGCAGAGCTTTCAATTATAAGTAAGTCTTACGAGTACTAGAAATATTATACATTTCAAAATACCTACCACCGTATGATCTACCACTTGTAGTGGTGAATATTTTTATTCATTCATATATTATTACAGAGACCCTCAACCGGGAGGATACGAGGGAGAAAGAGAAAATTGTGAATTAGCGGATAGAGACTCAAGAGACCTGGAAATGAGCAATCCACAGTACTTTGATAGTACCGGAAACTATGATTTTTACGAACGATCTCTCAGTCGACAGGGTATAGACGGAGACTGCTTGGATGGTAATACATGTTACTGATTCAATTTGTTATTACGTTTTGAATAAATTCGTTGCCATTACTAAAACGTGCGTCATTACTTTTCCCAGTGAGCCAAATTTGTAACGAAGATGGAATGGAATTCACCCTTCGAACACCAGAAGGATTTTATGGAAGAATTTACACCTACGGGTTCTATGATAGATGTTTCTTCCGCGGAAATGGTGGCACCATAAATGTTCTGCGCATCAGCGGAGCTCAAGGATATCCCGAATGCGGCACGCAAAGATATGCCGACACTATGACTAATATTGTTGTAGTCCAGTTCAGCGATTACGTTCAAACAGGAAAAGATAAACGATTCAATCTCACTTGCTTATTCCGAGGACCAGGAGAAGCTGTAGTATCGTCAGGTTTCATTGGCGCCGGGTAAGCAAATACTCTATATTGTTAGATAAAGAAATTCAGAAATTAATTGAAAATAAAACATGACAGACGAGGCCTGAACCTCGAAATAGTATTTTATATTATAAATGATTTATTACAGTACGAGTTGTCTGAATACAAAGGAATACTGTAGTAACACCTATATCAGACATGTATCGTATAACAATTCATTCCAGTCTGTCTTTTTCAAAATTATGAATAAATCAAATGATAGTACTAATTTCAGTTTCTCAAATAGATAGACCTAAGGATTATCAATAGGTATCAATAGATATACGGTTGGATAAGATATTTCTCATTCAATAAAGTTGATAGAAAAATGTATTTCATGAGTGCCTAAACGGTGTTAACAGATAGAGATTCAAAAGAAATAAAAATTACTAGTTTCAGAATGTCTAAATAATATAAAAAAAAACGTAATTTGTAAACTGTAACATTATTTGTTTATTAGGATTACATCAGTAGATGTTTTTCTCTAATGAATATTAAGACGAATGCGTACAGTACCTACGTTTTTTTAGTCAGCTATAACTTTGGATTATGAAAGTTACTTTCATAATAATCACTCTCATAATCATCTCATAATCACTCTCAGTATTCGTCATTACTCTCAGTTTTCCTCATTATGACAGAAATGGTGTAGATAGTTTGTACATTTTGTACATATTTTAGTGAAATTTTTAAGTATCATTTTTGAGTAAAAACTGGTCTGAAGTCGAAACTGAATCTTCATTGCTAGGTACATTACATTATCAGGGACCGTAATGTTCGATTGATTGGCCGTGAAATTTATTGATTTATTGAACTGTGATTAAATGGATATACTGTACACAATAAAAAATCAATAGTGATAATTTATGTACAAAATATTTTCACCGTACAGTAGAACAAAACTTTTATGAGCATATATGTTACCTTGCTCTTCATATTTTTTCATTTTACATAAATCAAGCGACTGGCATTACAACTTTTTGGTCTCTTTTGTTTTCTTAAAATCTAGCTTGGTTTTTGGGACAAAAAGTCTCTTCAACTCATTCATAACACTATCCATAGACAACATCAAATGAAAAATAAATAATTTCATTCATGATATAGACGAGCAAGATGTCCACTTTCGATTTGTCATTGATTTTCCGAAATGTTCAAAGAGATCTGAAATATTCCTCATGACATTGCAATAGTCAATTAGTCGATTCCTCAAGTCCTTTACATCTGAACAACAATCTTGTTTCCTGTACTGATGAGTATCAGTCCATTGTTGGATGTTTGTTTAACCGCCCTTAGCAATGGTAACTTTGTTTATTGTTACCTTTTTATTTCATACCAAATATTGCCTCAAAATAAAAGACTGGATTTCTAATTAAAAAAATACTTGCATTGTGGAGTTGAGTAATAGAGTTGAAAATTAAATGCATAATTTGTTTTTTAGAACATTTCATCGAAATATTTGCGAATAGACATTATACTCCACAAGTGGCTCGGGGAGTTATCAGATTACGCAGAACACGAGATTAATGCCTGTATCAGTCGAAGTCTCCCACCAACTCTCATATTAGCTGGAAAAGAAAAAAATCATTTTGGCGTTAAAAAGGAAGAAATAAACTTTAAAATGAACTCTACGTAAACATGTATAGATGCACAAACATTTTTTTCGAATACAAACTGATAGAAAAAGCCCTTTAGAAAAAACTCCTTTCGCATGAAAACTGAATTACACGAAAGAACGAGTTTTTTCAAAAAAATACTTTCACTTGTACATTGAATTACAGGAAAATTCTTTTTCCTATTCAGTTTGTAGTTCAATCATGTTTTTTCTGTAAGATTTCAAAAAGGTACTGATAAGGAGTTGAAGAGAAGGGTTTTCTAGACGAAACTTCGACAAGTACATCATTTGAAAGGATAGTATTCCATGTAAGTGGAATTTCATGTCAGTACTCTTTTACTTCTTGGGCTTCTTGGGCACCAACCTTCCAGCATCGCTCTCACATTTCAATACCACTTTTGTAGAAGGATCTATCTTTTGCCTCATAAAAGGCATCAGTTTCAGCAATAACCTATTCAGTCGAGCGAAATTTCTTACCGGTGAGCATTTTTTGAGGTCTGCGAATAGCTAATAGTCGCTGTGAGCCAAATCTGGCGAATTCTGTGTTTGTAGTTTTGCCATTGAGTTGATTGACTTATGACACGGTCCGTTGTGTATTGATGAAACAAAATTTCAAACGCTCCAATAACGCTCCATATTTTAACAGAATATTTACTGTTGATGGTATTTCCCTTCTCAAGTTAGTTAATGAATATATTACACCACGAACAACCCAAAATAACGAGGCCATAACCTTTCCAGCCGATTGTTGTGCTTTCGGGCGTATTAAACGATACGTTCTTTTGATATCTTCACAATGTCACACAAGTTCACTTTTCGATCATTCGAAAAGATTTAGCGGATACCTATTTTTTTATGTTTTCTGGTTTGAAGTCTGCAACCAATATTTAATTGTTGTTTCTGATGGAGCGGAGCCATTGCTTTGCTTGAATTGTATTTTTTCCAGCAAGCGGCACTGTAAAATTAAAACACGGAAATAGTTTTCAATCTAGTATTTGAAAAATAACAAATGTAGTGAAATTTTAACAGCTTTTTTTGAAGGTTAATATTAACTGAAAAAGCGGTGAATGCAAAAAGACTAGCGTCATCTATGTGTTAGGCCCGATACTTCTCAACCAATGTTGTATTACTTTGTGGAGCGTTCCTACGACATCGATTCATTTTGAAATTTATTTCTATCTCGGTGTTTTTTTAAGTTTCCCACATTTTTTCATTGATAATAGAAGACATTCTATTACCAAAATTTTTTTAGTAATAATGTTTCTTCTTCTTCAGTTGTTCAACGTATATTTATTAAGAAAAACTTTATTCTTTCAAACTTCGGAAAACCTTTCATTATCAAGACTAAATCCTAGATGAAACCATCTACTTTATGAATGAAGTAGTTCGAGTGTACCTGCTGAAGAAAACTGATTCAAAATTTTTGAATTCGATAAGCAACCTTTATCAATTTTGGAGTAGGTACATTGATGAAACTCATAAATACATTTCATTTGAAAGGTTTGAGTAAAAATTGACAATTACGAGAGTCGAATAAATCATCATAAATAAATTAAAAGCAATGGTATTATTCCATGACTGATATACTTTTGTCCCTATAATGTATTAGCAAATCTGGTTTTATAAAAACAAAAAATTTTCATGAAACGGTGAATTTGGTACTGAAGGCGTTCTCATGTGTTTTATCTATTATCTAATACCTAGACTGAATTCAGATAATTCCAAAAGAAAATACTTGTTTTAACCCCGCCGCACATGCCCACACTCGCACTCGTTCACGACACTGCGCCAATGTCGCTT
>WOGJ01194446.1:0-10216 GCA_015342185.1 Leptinotarsa juncta | reverse complement strand
TTCAAAATTACCGATTTTGTTACATTTTGAGAAAGTTTCAAATGACATGTTACGCACTAGAACCGACAAGTGACGCATCAAAACTAATATTTGACGTATCATAACTGAGAGTTAACGTACAAAAACGACGATTTGAGAGCATTTTCAGACTTCACACATCTTCTGTAGGTACTTTTGATACGTCAATTATCATCTTTGAAGATGAATCAGCTATATCAACTTCTCTGTGAGATATGCTGCGCTTGTGTACAATCATTATATACAAAGGTACAAGTATTAGAAAAGTTACAATTTTCTGTCAAATGTTACTTATTTCGACATAATCTACTATGGTATTTCCATAGGCTTATATGAATTTGCTCATTAGCAGGGCATCATAAACAGGCCTCGGGAAGTGGGAGTATATAGTTATATCACAGAATAGTTACTATTCTGTGACATAGATTTATATCACAGAATAGTTACTATTCTGTGTTATGGTATAGGAAAAGAAATCTTCCCTAAGGAAAAAATAATTATTTCATAACCAAACAAACTACAAGAATACTCCTAAAAATATTGATAAGGAATATTACAATCAAAAATGTTTCATTATGTTTATAACTGACACCGAAACTTAAATGGATTGAAAATACTAAAAATTACCGATACGATTTGTGTGGATGAGTTAGTTGAAACAGAAAAGAGTAACAAAGATTAATAAGGAAATCTGAGTTCTTAAATTTAGCATGGGCTTGCGGTCTGTATATTGGTTTGTTGGATAATGCATATAGAAACGATGAAAATTCGGTACTTGTTAATTTCACAAAGGATTCAATATCTCTCTGAGCGTAGGCGAACGCCTGTATCTCGTCAAAGCCGTTGAAGTTATAAGGGGTATCCAAAAAGTGGTATACTGCATTACTATCGTGTAGCAAGACGATGTCTGTAGCGATTGAAGGTCATGATTTTTTTCTTGTTTTTCAACATTCCACAATAAACGAAGCTAATTATCAGAGCATATCCTCAAATGATTTTTTGTGTTTCGAAAACGGAAAGGGAAAAAATTTCAGAACCTTTAATCGTCTTAGGGTGGATTCAAGAATCAGTATTAAGTCGTGTGTCGCAAGTCTGAAATCTTTTGAATTCATGTTGTCAATACATAAGTACTGCAAAATCACAACTCGCGTTTACAGAGATATTAGGAGTAAGTATATACCTACTCGTGTAAAATGATACAATGCTCGTGAATGAACGTTTCTTCTGAAAGTCAATTGTAACGTGTTTTTAATAAAATTCTAAAAAAATGGATTTATCAGGTGCGTGCCGCAAAAAAACACTCCGTATGTGTAATAAATATCTTCACGCATGCAAATTCATTGATTTCGTTCTCCGGATAAAATAAACGATTTCAATTGTGGCCCCGGTCTGCGGATTTTACATAGATTAATGAACATATTTGGAAATACGGCCTAATTCACGCATGAAAATAAGAAACATTAAAACAATATTTTTATGAGTCATTGCTAAAGTTATCATTTGATCAGCCCCCCTTTAAAACTGGCTGGATCCGCCTATGGTTTGAATACGTATTCAATACACTTTTCAAATAGATTTTCATTTCAAAGTTTGTTTAAATGGCGACGAATATCAGAACATATTTTTGAACTCAAATCCCTATTTCTACGTCACTGATTCTTATTTGTAAAAGTTCAGCTATTTCAATATGAAACTTAGCGAAAATAATGGCTTACAATGACGCAGATCACGATACGCATGTCTCCAAGAAAGCAAATTACCCTCTGCGACGCCACTGGAATTAAAATTTCAAATACAATATAATGAAAAAATAACCCTTGTTACTCATAACAATTACACGTAGTTCAAACAAAATTGGCGAAAATAATTGTGAAAAAACAATATTTTTAGTTCTACTGTGACGCCCCGTTACTCGGAAACGAAACAAGTTAGGACACGCGTTCATGTGCACTTTTTATTCATAAAATATGACAAATGACAAGTAATTACCACCTGAAAATGACGACATCATTTAAGATACACCCTGTATATCCAACCAGTGCTATACAAGTCAGCCTAAGTGTTATTAATTTAATAAATTAGGTATGTAGGTCATGACAAATAAAATTCATACTATGTACAGTGTAAAACTATTCTGTCAAAATTATATTATTTGTGGATCCTAGATTTGTACCTACCTAAATTATGTGGTGTCATCGGGGTCGAATAGAAATTGATTTTATATGTGGCGAAAAGTTTCAAATATTTCCAAGAAGCGCTTACCACAAAGAAATATTCAGTTGATAACACTGTGGCAAAAAAATAAGCCTTAAGCTTTTTAACGAAAAATTGTTCAATTTTTGTCAAGAATGGCAAAACAATCATTATAGCTTCATGAAAATTTGGAGAACATGAATAATACTCAAATCAGAAATTAATGAGAAAGTCCAACTTTATGTAAATCTTATAAAAATTGTATTTGACGAAATGGTTTAGGCTTTTGCGGCCCAAATAAAAATAGTGACCCTAAAAAATTCTATATGTTACTGACTTCAATAGTGTCACTGTTTAAGAATATTCTTACCAATAAGGTTTCTTCCCAGAATACGTTATCTAAAAGAAAAGCCGCGATATCTAAAATCCATTTGCAAAATGAGAAAGAAAGTTGAAAGGGGTGAGCAATTTTTCTGTATTGGATTTTCAATTTTCTAACCAGAATATGAATTGTGAGAAAACAGTTCATATATTTATTAATGAAAATATTGGAAAATAACAAGAGTAAAGTGTGGCTTCAAAGAAATAAATATCTTTTTCTACAGAGCATTTTTTTTTCGATTTCTGTTTTTACATCGATTAATCAATTTTTCGAATATTTGAAGAGTATTTAATTTGTTATCTTCGACAGAAAATATATTTTTCAAACAAATATTTCCTTTCGAATCTCATTCTTGTAAGAATTTCTTTGAAGTAAAATAGATTTTAAAAGTTTCTGTTTGAAATTTCGAATTTGAACTCGAATTTTCGACTTAAATCTCGACTGAGAACTCAAAATTTCGACTTTAAGCCCCACACATATTTTCATTAAGTATTTGTTTCATTGGAAATTCCGACTTTGATCTAAAAATTTCGATTTTCTTCTTGAAATTTCGGCTTAAACATAGATATTTCGTTTAAATTTCGAAATATCGACTTTAATTTCGAAACTTCGATGTCTTTCTTGAAACGATATTTTGTTTTAAATTTCGACTTTATTCTCGAAATTTTGACATAAATGTCGACTGCAAACGCAAAATTTCGACTTTAAATTCTACACGTTTTGATTATTTGTTCCTTGGAAATTCCGACTTTAACCTCGAAATTTCGATTTATTTCTTGAAATTTCGACTTAAACATCGAATTTTCGTCTTAAATTTCGAAATTCCGATTTTAATCACGAAATTTCGAATTAAACATCAATATTTTGTCTTAAATTTCGACTTCAACCTTGAATCTTGAAATTTCGACTTTAATATAAAAATTTTGACTTTTAATTTGAAATTTCGACTGTAAACTCGATATTTCGACTTGAACATCGAAATTTCGACTCAAATATCTATTTAAAACTCGAAATTTCGACTATAACCTCATAATTTTCGACTTAAATCCCCGACTTTCAACTCAAGATTTCAAGAAACATGATAAAAATATGTAGTCCTTCTGCGCTTCCTACTCACCTGATACCTACTAGTACCTATCTACAAAAAAAAACAATGACCGAGCATGATTTGACGACTTCACAAAACATTGTTTAATGTTCAAATGCTTTATGTAGGAGTGAATAAGAATGAGATAACTTGTTCTGTAAGATCTAAAACCCATTTCTTTTGTAGGACCGGGTCAACAACCCGTTTTGTGCTCAGCTCCAAATGTTTTCATTCGCAATTTAATTTCATTAAGTATTCATAAAAACTGGTGACAGATGAGTGTTCAGCATTTACCATTTTCTTTGTCTACTTTCATACGTAATAAATAGCACATTAATCATTCCATAGTTCAAACAAAGGCCTGTACAATCTTATCGGGTTGGCAATGTTTATTTATAGATATAGAAAAACGCTGTTTTCGTTTACTCGTATTTTTATTAATATACTCTATAAAATATATCATATAAAACTATACAATATCTATAAAAAGTTTCGTATCAAGTATATACAGGAAGATAAAAAACAACTCATTCACAACCTATAAGGTCACAACATATTTTCGTAAATAGTGTCAGATAAAAATCGATATTTACAAATGTTTCAAGGGACATCGCGACGATTCATCCAATTGCATTTTTTTTAATAACATATAAATATACATCTCGCGTAAAATTAGCTTTTAATCAATCAATGAACACTCCTAAAAATAAATAATAAATATTTTGGCAATGATGAACAAACCGTGTATATGGCAAAGTAGGAAGACAAAAACGAAGTGAACATAATGTAATATTGCGTAATTTTCAGGTATCCCAACAGCTGCCTCCCGTTTACAATTTTTGGCACGTTTTCTCTTAAAACCTAGCAAGGCACATATATTTATGTATGTAATCTGAGCAAATTTCTTAAATTAGCACCCATATTTTCATTCGATAAGGCAAACAAGATATGTTTCAACTTAACTCTAATAGACTCTTGGCTTCGAACGCTAACAAAAACAAAGGTGGCGACGATCCTACCTAACAGCGTGCGTCTGTTTCACCGTTTCGTTCCTCATCCTCAGCTCCTCGGCCTGTTTCAGCCACTTCTGAATCTGCCTCCGGTGAATGTTGTACTTGGACGCGACCGCCCTCTGGTTTCCCTTGCATACGGAGTCCTGGTAATAACAGTCAATGGCGCTCAGTTTAAAGTCCAGGCTGTACCTCTGCCTCTGCCTGAGTGGGGCCAAACCCTGGCCCCCGCAGGCCTCCTCGAAGCAGCAGGACCCACAGTCGTACTCCGCCGCGAAAGGCGGGTAGTAATAGTAATTGACGGGCGAATTCGGCTGCAGTTCGTGCAGGGTGTAGGAGCCGCCGTACTCGGACTTGACGTCGTTGTTGTTGTCGTAGCAGAAGGCGTCGCAGGGGGTCTGAACGAGGGAGCAGCAAGGGGGCTCCAGTTTGGTCAACTCGGGCTCCTTCAGGTCGTCCAGGTACGGCTTGAACAGCTTGACGGGCTTTGGAGAGGTGACCGGGCTGGGACACTCCCTCTTGAAGCTCTTCGTCGACAGGTCCCACACGTCGGGCTGAGGTAGGGGCGGCGAGGGGGCCGCCGGGGAGGGCAGCGGCGCGTAGCACACAGGTGCGCTAGCTGGCAGCGAAGTAGGTCTTTTGAAAGACAAATCCATAGGCACGGGCGGGGAGAGAGGGGATTCCGGCCTGGCGACGATCGGGCTAGCGTGACCGCGGCTGTGCGTCGTGAAGTCGAGGGGTAGCGGGGAGGCGAACTGGACCGCCGCAGGGCTCTGCGTTAGCGCCGGAACCCGGGCCTCGTCGTCCCGCTGTCTGTTGACGTTCAAGGTCACCTCCAAGTCGCACGCTTTTCTCTCGCACTCGGACTTTTCCTTGGCCCCGATCACGGCATTGCGAAGGGTGTTTTCCACCTGCAACCACTTCTGGATCTGGCGGCGGTGGATACCGTACTTCCTGGCAGTGGCCCTCTGGTTACCTTTGCAGTCCGCGTCGTTTCTGTAGGAATCGAGCACTTGCAACTTGAAATGCGGGGCGAAAATGCGACGTGACCCGACACCTTTGCTCTCGCTTTTGCAGTTCACGCTGGCTACACCTCGTTTCAGCACCGAATTCAGTCCGTGAGCCATTTCGAACCGTTTCCGACACTCGTGCACTTTTTAAAACAAAATAATCCGTCGAAAGACAACGAAAATAACGCCGAGAAGTCTATCTGCCAGCTATGTAGCAACCATTTTTCGTCACGATTCAGAGAAAACCCCCACTCTGCTGACTAAACTGTATACTCACGCCATCAAGAGGGATTCGAAGTGGATTTCGCGAAGGAATCAAAGAAGCGTCTTCTCTCTCTCGCACGTCGGACTTGACTAGACGGAATGGCGCCAGGAAGGGAGAGTATTTCGAGACTTGATTCGGCGGTGGAGCGGCTTCGACATCCGTTTGTGAAACAAGTTTACTGGCGGCGTTGCCGGTGGAAAATAGTTTTCGCCTACTTTTCCAAACCGCAAAAAACACATCAAAACACCATAATACTCTTTTTAAACTTTCCTCCTTCAAATTTTCATAACTGTTAGACCCCAAAAAACGCGAATTAAACTAATTATCTTCTTGTTTCAACAAAGGAATGTGGGAAGCTGGCAACACAGCGCGTGGTCACACCAGACATTCTGTCGCCAAGCCTGCTAGGCCAGACAACGCGTCTCTGATTCCCTTTCTTTTCATTCATTAGCAAACAGAACAGATGGCTTTGGGTGTTTTTATTGCTTTAACACTGTTTATGCGGATTTTTTCGACCCTCTCTTTGAAATTATTCCATTGTATCATTTGTTATGAGGTGGAATTTGAATGGTTTTATCTGCGATATACCTACCTATGTCATGTTGCGTAACTTTTGAAACGACGGCGTTTGGCTTTGTTCCGAACATTAATTTTTGGGCCTTTTAAGTTTGCCCTCATTTTCGCTTGAGTGTAAGAGTTCTTGTAGTAGGTTGATAGATATTTACCTAACAGGTGTTTGTTGAATTTATAGTTTCGACTAAAGATTTGACCCGATTTAAGCTTGTTGAAAAAGACAAAGAACTTGCTGCTAAGTTTGTCTACCGATTGAATTATTGAATCTGACTACCCATACCTACCTTCATTACCTACTACCTAGGTACCTACCTACATTTTAATAAAAATATTAGGAAAGGCAATAAATAAACCAATAGATGTTGATAAACTGTTATTGTGACTGTCAAGGATTACGATCGTAATCCTGACTCGAGTCAGTGATTGAACAAATTAGCTTTTTTAAGCTAAATTTATATTTGAGGAATGGATATTTCTACCTAGTCTTCTTTTCTATAAAATAGTTTCCACTCTATAGAGCCCATATCTAATTTTGATATCTCAATATACAGGGTGTGTGTGTTACTTATATCGAGTTTCCGTTTGAGGTGAAAGAATAACTGAGTTGGTACCTACTTATCTGTATAAGTTTAGAATAACAATGCATTTAACTTTTCACAACTTTTATTTAACTGCCCCTATATTTAATTATCCATCGGTTACAGGGTTTTGAGCAAAAACCCTGAATAAATATCATTGCTTTTCGATTTCAGATTCCATTAGACATGTATTGTATAATATACAGTGCATTCCATTTAAAATGACCCACCCTGAATAACTTTTAGTACAAAAACACGTCAACAATTGTATACAGGGGGACACATTTTGACATATTCACATTTGATATTACTTCCCCTATTGCATGTACCCATTTTTTAATGGGTCACCCTATATTGTTTCACATTATCAGATGCTCCACGATGAGCAGATTTCAACAAAGTATAAAACATATGGTCTGAAGCTTATGGTTCGGGAGCTAGGAATTATTTGAATTGAAAACGAGGCATACCCTGAATAACTTTTGAAACAATGATTTGCAGGAAAAATAAAAAATAGGTCAACAATTATACAGGAGGCCACATTTTGAAATATTCATTCGAGAGACCAATATGGAAGCAATAAATCAGAAAAAGAGATTTTTTTATTAATTCTTGAATCAAAATCTGATGACTGGATAATGAGAGGAAAAAACTTTGTATATTAAATGTTCAGACACGTTTCCACAAACTTCCATACAATGGTACAAACGAGCTTCCATTGCCGCCCTCACATAGTTGAGAAGTTGTTGAGTTATTTGTCTGCAATGAATGCCTCATGATATTCTTTCTCAAATCTTCTAATGTTATTGATCTCATACACTTTAGACTTTATATAACCCCTATACAAAAAAAATATATAGGAGTGAGATCCGGAGACCTTGGTGGCCATTCTGTAGGATCTCTTCTGTCAATCCAGTGACTAGTCAATCCAATTTTTGAGCTCGTTGGGTATGAACTTGACGGTATAAATGAGGATTCGCATCACTCCAATATATCGACAATTTTGCCGATTCCCCTCTCCATTCAAACTAAACGTACATTCATCCGAAAAATAAATTTTATACAAGAAACTCTATAGGTATGTCGAAATACTCTTCGTTCAAACTTATATGAATGAAATGTGTACTTATGAAGGATACTGAAAACATTTGTACGCCTGATTCCTGATTCTCGAGATAACTTAGTAAGAGACTGCGAATTTTCTCTTAGTCCAACGTGCCTTAAAACTGAAGTACAAATATCTTCATCGTTGACAATCCTGAACGGTTATGCTTTTTATTGTTAACAGACCCAGTTTCCATAAATTTGTTCAATAATTCCGAATAATATTTGTGTCGTACATTTCTTCCTGGATGCTTATCATTGAGCATATCGAATTCAAACTTAACTAGGCAACTTTTTTGAAGTATAATTCACAAAAATGAACAGAAGTTCATTTAGGGTGGCTGGTTTTCAACTCAAATATTTTTAGCTTCCAAACTATGAGCTTCAGACCATAGGGTATTCTACTTTGTTGGAATCTGTTCATCATGGAACATATGTGATAATACAAAACAATTCATCCATTAAAAATAATTGTGACGTGGTCTGGGGGTACGACAGGGAAAGTTAGATCAAATGTGAATATGTCAAAATGTGTCCCACTGTATACTATTGTACATCATTGTTCCAAAAGTTATTCAGGGTGGCTTGTTTTCAACTCAAATAATTTGTATCTCCGAACCAAAATCTTCAGACCAAATGTTCTATACTTTGTTGAAATCTGATCATCATGGAGCATCTAATAAGGCGAAACAGTATAAGGTAATTCATAAAAGAAAATTGGTGACATGCTTTGTGTTTCTGGCTCATTAGCTGTCATCAGTACGGTATAGCCAATTGCAAGGTAAGGCAACACTTTGTGGCTTCGGTCAAGTCACCTCGGGATAGAGATACCACTAAAGTCACCAGGAGGCAACCTAACCTTGGACTTGGCTATTCCATACTGATGATAGCTACTGAGCCAGAAATACGTGTCAACACTTGCCTGAGGTTTACAGTGTGTCAACCACCTTCAAACAAACATGTGATTTCTTACTATCTCTAGATACAGTGACGTCATTTGATTATTCATAGTTTTTATGAAGTCTTTGCCTATTGCGAAAAGTATGTAAAATGAAAAGTATTTTTCATGATTGAAAAGAGATAAAATGAATTTAGTGCTTTAAACACTACATACGAAACTGCTAAACAATGGAAAAAAATAATAATATAATTGAAAATATTGGAATGTTTCTGTATAATAGGTACAAATTTGAAGAAAAGCTTCATCTGAAACAATTTCTCTCTTACGGATAATGACATACGGAGAAATCACTTCTTGGGAGAATAGGTAGCAGGTCAGGTAGTTAAGACCCCGTTGTCGAGTCACGTAACTCAGTTTCAAGTGGTTGTTGAAAATGGCTTCAAAGCAGAAACCGGAACGTCGGACAGATGAAAAATACAGTAGTAATGCAGTACACCAAATTGCACTACACCAAACAGCTATTAGCTGTTTGAGTAGCGCCATCATCGATAGAAATTCTTCCCTATTCTTCTGATTGTACGACCATCTGTACAACCAAAATTATAAATGTATAAACATAAAAAATATGATATATTGAAGAGAAAATCTTCATCAATACATATATTATGAGAGTACAAATCGTTTTTCATATATGTTTGTTACCGAGGCTATATATCTTTGAAAACAAATACATCTTGTCTTGTCGTTGTTGTTTATGTATTACTTATGAATCACTCTAAAGTTGTCTGAATATCAAATTATTGGTAAACTTGTTAAAACTATTTATTCAAAAACTATCTTGTTTAAAAAAAACACAAATGTTAAAATATAAAATAAATATCTGATATAGTGTGTTCAACACTGAACAGTTGTCTTGTCCACAGTCCCCATGAAGATATCTATACGCTACGTTAGTGTGACGTCATATGTTAGGGAAGGTTATGGTCCTTTATCCAAACAAAGATTTATTACCATTGTTTAGCTATTGAAGTCATACGTATTTTGGAATATTGGAGACTTTGTTAGCATTAAAACTATCAAAAAAGTAAGTAATAC
>WOGJ01194302.1:0-11583 GCA_015342185.1 Leptinotarsa juncta | reverse complement strand
GATCATTATCACACCAAGCCAAAACTCGCTAAACAAACTTGCAAAAATAGTAGAGAATCAATTCCTCTCCAAGGAACTTTCATTTTAGAACTTACCTTTCAATATGAAGTGAAAATAGACAATACAGTAATGAGAAGTTTTCAAAACCATACAATTGAATTCAAACCATTCAAATTTCCGAAATTGAATTTTGAAAACAAATATTCATATTTAAATCATCAATTTCAAAATATTAACCCAATTAAACTGGAAGCCATTAACTTGGACGAAATAAAGCATATTCAAGGAACACTAGAAATCAAGAAAGAAGAAATATATATAATTTTATATGTTATATTTTTTATAGCCATCCTGTATGCAGCCTATCGATTCTATCCGATTAGATGCCATTGCCATACCGAATGCCCCAAAAGAAGGAGAACCCGAGGAACTTCCCAAAATTCCGAATTAACCCCGGAATTTCACACTAAGGATGGAGGAGTTATGGAACGCTGTGACCTCAATGTCCTCTAGAAACGCCCACCACAACGACTTCCTGGACGGATGCTGTATCAGCCCCATTTTGATAAGCAATTCTATAAAACTGTTTGTAATGACACCTCTCGTCACTCTTTACTTATTCTTTGTACTACATTAAATAAAGTAATTTGTCATTTTCCAATTTCTAAGTTTTTCAACTCCTTTTTAAAAAGTGTTTCCGCCAAGCCACGACGAAAACTAACGTGAATTTCTATGTAACCACGCTGGATTACATGCGCATTTCCTATTTTTCATAGCAATGACGACGGTAGATGTTGAAACGTTTATTTTGCAATCGAAAAGCGGCCAGAGTACAACAAGCATTTAAAGGATTATGCTGATAAAAAATTATAAAAAAAATGGTTGGAGGTCTGCGAAGAGTTCATTGTCAACTAGAAGGAACTTGGGGAAAAAGAAAAAAATGAAAAAGGTAAATGGCTATTTTATATATTACCAAGGATGTTGCGATTCTATAATAATTGTATTTATATAGATATTTTCATTGTCAATAGAAATAAATTTAAGCATTTGGTTATTGATGTTTTACGAAATATTCAAAAGTATTAGTTTATGAAAGGAAAAATCTGGATATTAATCCGGATATTACAGAAGAGAGTTAGGACTTTCTTAATCGCATGTCTTAGTAACAATAGTAACAATTTTTCTTAGAATTTGTTATCATTTGTAGAATGTGTTATTATTTTCATTTAAAGCTTGGGTGCCGGAAGGTTAAAAAACAATCTATAAGATTTTTTAAGCGATTTTATTTGTCAACATTTCTCAAACATAGCTTTCGTGTTGCCTTCACACATAATAAGTAGATTAAGAATGCTAATAAAAAAGCAATTATAAATTATTAAAATTTTATCATATTGCCATGGAACACAAACCTGGGGTGAAGTGAAGTAATTTGCAAAATAAACCCTGCTGGTGGTACCCTGCTTGTTCCAATATTTTCAATATGTTCCACTAGACAATCATACAATGTATCCTCGAAAAGAATGCCATCAAGTCTTCTAACTTAATTATGCAATATGCTTCACCAATACTGTCACAAAAATTTGACATATGTGTCAAGAGGCCTATGGAATATGCGCCATTTGTTAGCCAAAATATGAGCAATTTATGACTCTCCGTCCTCTTGTTAGTCTGTAGTTGAAGATTTGTTGTTTTACTGTCAGATTTCTTTTAGGATAAGGTCGCAATACATGCTCTAAGGGGATAAAGGCCTCATCCCCTATAAGTACAGATGGCATTGCTTTATAATTTTTATCATTTGGAAGTTGTTTATGGCCGGGAACATTTCATTCATAACTTTCCAGTAATTTTGCAAAAGCAGATTTTTTTAAAACATTTTGAATCGCTCGAAGAGCCAAAAGCTCCTACGTCAACATAAATGAAATTATAATTAGAATCTGCTATTGCTAACAGAACGATAAAAAAATAAGTTAGGTAATTATAAAACTCTGAGCCACTTGAATTGGGTTCCTAGTAAATATTCGTAGTGTAGGGATATAAAGCTATTACTAGTTGCTAAATACCTGTAAAAAAATACAAATAAGTTAGCGAATATTTTTGTAACATTGTTTTTGTGTACAGGTCAGGAATTGTAAAAGAAATGAACTGCTTCAAAAGGGAATATGATTCTCTAAAAAATTAACTTTCTGGATCAGCTACAAATAAGAGACGTAAATATCTTTACTTTGACCAGTTGCTATTTCTTCGGGACTCAGCTGAATCTAGAAAAACGTCTAACAGTTTTGAGCAGAAATATAACGAACTCCACTAAAGTGATAATGAAGATGTTGAAGCACGGACCCCGCCAACCAACTGCATCACCAGACCTAGTTCCAAGTCATTTGGTAGAAAAATTCTTTAAGCAAAAGCTATGAAGAGTCACTGCTACAAATTCAAAAAGAGAAAAGGGAGAAAGACAAAAAAATAGATGAGGATAAATAGTTTCTGCTGACACTGCTTCTAGTATTTAAAAATTTAATGATGATCAAAAATTTCATGTGCGGACGAAATTATCAACGTAATGAGGCAAATCCGACAGCCAGGGAGCAAAATATTAAACACACCCCGAACGTAATCGAACATGCCACTTCTCTGATAACTACAACTCAATATATTTCATCATTTGGGTCAAGACAGCAATTTGAAGGGGTTCTATCACCAATCTTAGTCAGTACCCAAGATGGATGGGAAAATTCGTCTAATGTATCCTCAATTATTAACTTGGGTTAATTGATTTATTTGAAGAAGTTATAAAACAATTTTTCATTTACTAAAAATGCCATTTAACAATTGAATACTAATAAATCTTTTTTTATTTTTACTTTATGTGAATGAGTTTGCAATAAATTATTAATATTTGGTAGTGTGAATTAATGTTTTCTTTATGTACGTACCTTAGAGTCACTGCCAATCTTTCTTGAGGTGGTACAGCCTGTCGTAATGATGTATTTCGATAAGTAATTCGTGTGCCAATAGAAATCAATAGATGATCAAAAGATTCTATACTCATTCTAAAATAATTGAAGAACTTGTTTGGATGTTCTTTCAATCTGTTGAAGATCTTATAAAATTGCCCGTCAAGAAGTCGTGAACTAATTGATGGATGTACCCAAAACATTTTGTTCTTTTGCTTATTTTTTCGCTGTCTCAGAATAAGAGCAACAGCACAGGTGGCTTCCACGATATTCATTGTAGACTGAGCTGAGAGGCAACTATTTTAGTCGCCAGCGCGGTGGTGGACAATTCATTGTTGAGTAAACTGTTTAGTTGCTGGTGATTAAAGTTGCCATTTCGCGGGGGCCCTAAACATCATCGTTCACACTTCTCATTTTTCTAACATCCCATCATAAAAAGCTTCGATGATATATAAGGGTCAAAATTAAATTAAGCAGAAAGACAGAATTGCAAAAAATTCCAAGTTCGAAAAAACTGATGAACTTTGAAAGGCTCAATCTCGGAAACTATTGGATCTAGTCCTTCAGGATTGAAATTGCCAAAATTTCAAAAACCCCGATTGTTTCACAGTTTTTTCACAAAGTTGCGTTCGGCGCTCGAGGTCACAATCTTGGATTATTCATTAGAGTAACATCATAAACAAGTATGCAAAAAATCAGAAATATCGGATTTGACGCATACTGTAATGTACAAAGATACTAGAGTGAACTATTTCAACATCATTTCCTTTTTTAATTCCAGACCATGAATAACACAAACAATTTTTCGTAAGTAATATTTTTTTCTATAACCTTTTAAATATTAACCAATCATTGTTTTTCAGAAATGAAAAGGTGTATTACTCATCTATACCTTTGGACGGTGAAAAAGGATCCTATTTATCTTCGGATGAAGAAATAAATTTTGCAAAATTCAGTTATAATGTAAATTTATTAATGTCACAATGTTTGTAGATTGAACAAAACTTAAGATAATGAGCATAAAAAATGAAATATAATTTTAAATTCAATGTGTTTGTCTGTTTTCTTTTTGTTTCAAATATAAGTTTTTCAACGGATATTAATTAGTAACCTATCGATAGACTATCAAAAGATCTAAAACTCAATATTTCATTCTTTCAAACCGTTGAATGATGAAATAACCTATTGATAAGCTATCAAGAGACTTAAAACTCAATATTTCATTCTTCCAAGACATTGAATGATGAATTTGACCAAAATTTCTTACTGAGCAAGCACTACAAAATTCGATCTCTTTGCATCAGAGAAATCCAATGTAGCCCGTGTGTACGTTTCCATAGATGCGTTGGAGTCGAAGACACTATATATGAACGCATTCAGCCGAATTTGGAAAAAGGAGTTGGCGTAGATATTTCCACCATCCCCTCTGATCCCAAAAGTGCTACAGCATCTCGATTCCGCAACGGGAACGTTTCTAATGGTTGTTCCTAGATAGGAACGAACACTCTGTCGAGCAGAACACAAGAAGAGGAGCACCGATGCCCCGTTTCTAATACGGAACATGAGTCGCCATTTCGTGGATCTAACGATGGGACTATCTCCATCCAACATACAAGAAATTTGTGATAGTGTGTTTGGAACCTTTAGTGTAGTAAATAATATAACTGGAGTTTCTTCCCAACACCAAATCGTTATTTTTAACACATCGACACGTGTTTAGATCACCAAGTGACCATCTTCACCATCTTCACTTAAAGGTCACCAAGTGACCTTCAAGAGGAAGATTGTACTGCTCTTCCTCTTGAAGATGATCACTTGGTGATTCAAACACGTGTCGAGGTGTTAAAAATAACGATTTGGTGTTGGGAAAACACTCCAGTAATATACAAGAAATGTTTTTGGAGGTCTGGAAAATGCGGGATGGAGCAGTCTAGTTGCCGGTCTTGACATGAGAACCATCGATTTATTGCACACGTCTTGGAGGAGCTCTACCTGGGCCACATACTCTTCGGCATGCAAATGTTGGCTGGACTGGTGTAATAAAAATAAAGTCAGCACAAATTCGCCTGATCCTCTCAATCTTGTTTCATGAAAAACGTACAGCATACAGAACAATTCTCACAATTTTCTTTCAACTAATCCTCTGGTTAAATCGATACTTGAAGCTATAAGTGTGAAGCATGCCAAGAAAGAACACATAGATCAATATGGATTGTTGAAGTATTAATCCAATGGCTGAAAGAAAACCCTTCTTACTCAAAAAAAATTTGTTCGTGAAATCAGTAACTTTCGTTTATGGATAGATATTTTTGGTTAGAATAAAAATATTTATTGGCATCATAAACCATTCATGAGACTTCACCAATTTATTTTGTGAATATTATAATTTACCAATTATGATCTATGTGAAATATCGTTCATTGTTATCTTAATAAAACTTCCTCGAATAAATGAACACTTTTGTTCGAGATAATAAATACATTTATGCCCAAAATTTCATTGTATATATGAAAATCTTTATCAGTGAAATAACATTTATTAATGATAATCATGAAACATTTATAGTAACAGCAAAGTAATTTTTATAGTAAAAATAAATTTATGTCGACAATAAATCAAATTAATCAAATTCACGAAAAATATTCATTGAATGAAACGATATTCATAGATTCCATAAAAATGTATTTATGAAAACATAAGAAACTGAAGGATTTAATACGTTCATGAAAACAACGAAAATATTTATTAAAAGCATGAACCTATTTATCGATATCATAAAGCGCAAGCAAGCGTTTTGTGAATTCGGTTATTGGTTACAGGAAATATGCGTATATGGACATGATGTGACTTGTGTTTGATCTCCGTGGGCTCTCTGTTTCTGTTCTCCAAGTGATTGTGAAACACATTGAAATTGAAGGTAAGTTCAATAGTTTATATTAGTCTGAGGCAAAAAATATGTCTAGGAAATAATTACTTAATATTCAAATTTAGGTAAACTTCAAGTACCTACTTTAACCCTGGAGAGGACGCGTCGGGTCTCTCCGGCCCACGTAAATCTTAATAGTGTTTTCATAAGGAGGTGCGTCGAAGTCTGTGCGCCTCAGTACCTTCAAGTTAGATTACAACATATGCTGATCAGTAGTTTCAACGCTGAGAAGTGAGAAGCATCGTCCCTAGGGCTAATTTCGGTCTACCAGACCCAACGCGCACGTTTGCGTAAGTATTAATAATTTATGTACCAAGGGGGTTATTTCAAAATAGCCTTAGTATTGGTAATATAGATAATTGTTTTTTTCAGTATAATGGATTCTTACACAAGAGAGGAAGAGAGGTTGCGAAAACTGTTCGAAGAAGTTGAAACTGACGAAGCTTTTTTGGACTCAGACGATTCCGTAGCTGATGCTGACGTATTCCTCGGTGACCACATATCTGACAGTGAGTTTGAGCCCGAAGAGGATGCAGTAATGGAAGAATCACCTGTTCGTCCAAGTGCTGGCAGCCGTAGTCATTTATATTTAAATTCAAAAGATGGGACGAAGTGGAATAAACATTGTTTTCCCAAAAATGTTCGAACCCGGCAGAATAATCTAATTGTCAGATTACTTGGGGTTATAGGTACTGCAAAAGATAAGTCATCTGCAATAGACTGTTGGCAATGAAATTGTGGTAAATACTAATATATATATCGAGAGTATTCAGGATCGATATTCAAAAAAATCTGATGTGAGACCAACAAGTCTATTGAAAATTAAAGCTCTGCTTGGCTTACTCTACCTCGCTGGTATATATCGTTCTGGCAGAACATCTATTTTTGAATTTTGGTCCACTGACGGTACAGGTATCCAGATGTTTCCCGCCACTATGGCACTGATAAGATTTCGTTTTTTGATGAGGTGTTTGCGAATGGATGATATTCGAACGAGAGAAATTCGTAAAACAGAGGATAATCTAGCACCAGTCAGAGAATTATTTCAAAATATAAACGGAAAATGTCAGAAGCACTACACAGTGGGCAGATATGCTACACTCGATGAGATGTTGTGGGCATTTAGAGGTCGTTGTCGGTTCAGAATGTACATCCCGAACAAACCAGCAAGATATGGATTGAAAGTTTTTTCTTTGGACGATTCGCGCACATTTTATACATACAACATGGAAATCTATTGCGGCAAACAACCAACAGGTCCATTTGCGGTTAGCAATGCTACCACTGATGTAGTGAATAGACTGTGTTTTCCCCTTTCAAAGTCTAGGAGAAATATCACAATGGACAATTGGTTCACGTCTGTTCCAGCTGCCAATGATTTACTGAAGAATTATGACTTAACAATAGTCGGAACACTACGTAAGGACAAGAAGCAAATTCCAGTTGATTTTTTTGCCAAAAGACCACCAAAAAGCAGTATGTTCGGTTTCACAGAAGATAAAACCATCGTGTCCTACATTCCGGCGCGAAATAAAAATGTCATTTTGTTGTCCACATTACATCACGACGACTCTATTGATCCAAACTCTGGAGAGGACACCAAACCAGAGATAATTACATTTTATAACTCCACAAAATGTGGAGTTGATACCGTGGACCAACTGAGCTCTAAGTATAACGTGGCTAGAAATACTCGAAGATGGCCAATGGTGGTTTTTTACGGACTTCTCAATATAACTGGAATAAATGCTTTTGTGATCTATAAAAGTAATGCCACATTACGTGGAAGAGAAGTAGATGCGAAGGTTGAGAGAAGAATAGTTTTAAAAAATCTTGCCAAATCATTATTACTCGATTATATGAAAGAACGAGTACATTCGACGTACTTACCCAGAGAAATAAGACAAGCTGCAGCGACACTTAGTGGAACCGAAATGGTGTTGCCAGTGTCCCTGGTTGAAAATAAACGTGGCAGATGCGCATTCTGCAAAGATCGCAAAACGCGATACAAGTGCCGTATCTGTCAAAAATTCATTTGTTTAGAACATACTGTATGTATGTGCCAAACTTGTGCCATGACATTTGCGGAATAACATTTCTACGGGGTGTTCAATGAAACTCTACCAAAAAATAATGTTTATCAATAGCACCTTACATATATGTTTTTTAAGAATCAAAAATTTTCCTTTGCTGTTTTTAGTTATCTTCTATAAGTACAGTAACACAATTTGATACAATTTTTTTAATATAAGTATGATTTTTGGAACATATTATACTTTCTTTTGTGGGTATGTTGGACCCAACGCGCCCCTCCTTGTCAAATTAAAGCACGCGTCCACTCCAGGGTTAAATAGGGAAAAAATTGATTTTTCTGACAATGGCTTTTTCAGTTGTTTAGATAGGAAATTCGTGCTTTCTTCAAAGAAGCATCGAGACACCATCTAATTAGCTTTCGTTTGACACCTCGATCACGTCTCTAACGTGACGGGTCAAGATTTTATTTAGATTGGAAAACGAGAAAAATATCGCATTTTCAAATGCATTTTACAACCATAAGGAATAGGAATAACTAAAAATGTTATTTGACTTTTCGATTCAGATTGTTGAATAATACCCGAAAATGAAATAAAAATTTTTGACAAAAATTGCAAATTCCGAACATTTCCGAGAATCACCGACAGTTGTTTAAAACGAATTCCCAGACAGGACAATCACCCCATGGCCTTGCTAACGTCTGATTGGCTGGAAGGCATCGGATGATTATTGATTTTTTACTCGATCGAAGCAGACGTGATTTTGTGAGCGATATGATTGGCCGAATAGAGTTCGTCCAAGAATGGATAAATAAACGGGTTTTTGCGTTCAACGTTCAGATACTTTTAAAATTGAGAGCACGACTGATTGATATTTGAAAAGACATCTACAAACGATTATGCGATATTTGGCTGGCGATTGAGATATTTTTCTTGGCGATTATTTGAAAGAGATTTCTGCAGTGGATTATTGGATATTCTTCTGGGATATTACAAAGGATTCATTTATATTCGATAGTTCTTATTATAACTGAAAGAACTCGTTTATTTTCTCTTGTTCTTATCAGAACTAAAAGGAGAAAGTTTCTCTTCTAGGTGGTTTTGTTTGAAAGAATTCGAGTTTCTGGTTCTTGTGAGAACTATATAAGAGACACATTGCAGTTAGGAGTTGATAAAGGATTTTCGACGAGGATTTTCTCGGATGTTAAATTTCTGGTTTTTTTCAGGACCCGTTAGAGATTTTCAGGAGCTGAGGATTGGTTTTTGGATTCATTTTTGAATTGTTCAACCGTACCTTAATCTGTGCAGGCCAAAATCCTACCAAGGGAAAGTAGGTCCCTAGTAAAGTGGCCCGGTCTCATGCATCCGACCCCCCTGCGGTGTTAAGCGATCGAGGTGTAAATAGATTAAACTCGGGAGGGTCAAGACATCATTAGATCAGTCTTCGGGCTATCGACTCAACGTAACCGTTGGGACCTTACCAGGACATCGATACCTTTTATCCACTATCCTGCTAGCGGCCCTCATCCTAGGATGCAGTTCATCAGTTAGGTTCCGTGTTCCTAAAATATTAGCTCAGTTCACTCTGTAAGTCTTATTAAGGAAATAAATTTCGCGATCCATGTGTAAACTTAAAAGTCTTAGCTTTCCGTGAATCCTCCCCTCTGCCTATCTCCAAGTCAGAGTTATTGTAGGGACTTTTCAAATACGAAAATGCAGACTAGGGCAAGAAAAGCGCGAGAAAAACTGGCAATGGATATGACAGTGCCAAATCGTGAGGTCGCACATTTCGACAAAATTCTTCCTTCATCAGACAACTTTAGTCGCTCTTGTGCGACTTCTACAAAACGACGA
This sequence comes from Leptinotarsa juncta, assembly GCA_015342185.1. Classification (NCBI taxonomy): domain Eukaryota; kingdom Metazoa; phylum Arthropoda; class Insecta; order Coleoptera; family Chrysomelidae; genus Leptinotarsa; species Leptinotarsa juncta. The sequence continues at coordinate 1,819 of WOGJ01194302.1, read as the reverse complement.
GGAATCCCAATGGAATCTGTGTTCACCGAACACAGTATTTCGAGAACTCCAGTTGAAACAGCTAGTCTGAGGTTGTTTTAGGCTGAGCGAAATATTTCTGCCATCGAGGACGCAAGTACCTCTTCCGTGGTCGCAGAGCGACAAATCCCAGGCACTTTCGGTTTTGCTGCAAGTCGAGTAGATAGAACAAACGAAATGTCACAAAGGACTTCGTCCTCAAATCGTAATAAAATTTCGGACATTCAATTTTCGTTAAATCGCATTAGTGAATTTAAAACTCCAGCAAGCCAAGAGAACAGCATTTTCCAGAAGAAAAATAAGAAGACTTTCCTGCAGGAAAGAAATGTCAGGAAACATCAGGAGATGTTTCCCAACACAGGGAGAAATGCCCCAGTTAGGGCTACGTGCGATGATGAAAGCAGCAAAAAAATCTCCTATGCTGAGATCGGCCGCCAGACGAGAAAGCTGCTCAAATGCATTTACCGGAGAACAGGCCAGAATCGACGAATTTAACCGGCGGACAGAACCGTCGGGATGATTCCCTCCAGAAAGGACAATTCTGTCTGAGAATAATATTTTCAGACAAAAGGAAACGGTGGCCACTTATGTGGAAATACCTAAGCCAATGATGTACAGGGTGTACAGTCATTCTGTGCCACTGATAAATTTTGAAAGAACAAGGCCATTGTCGACCACGACGAAGATTTCGTGCAGGAGCAGAGAGGATGAGTATTTGTAAGATGGATACTCCAACGTGGGATGTATCATCGATGCTTCGCCGGCGGACGTTAAACGCAGAAACGGAAACGTAGGACAGGACGTCCGACGCCAGGCGTCAAGATGCCCCCCAAGGGAAACCCTTAGCAGTTCTGGGGAGGTGTGGGGCGAGTTGCGCGCCGAAGCGCCTCCCGCCTCGTTCGAAAAGAAAACTGGCGTCCTAACGGAAGAGTTAGGGGTGGTAGAAGGCCAGGGGGTCACCTTGAAGTCGGTGGAGGCTTGGGGGTGGCTTCATGGCGGGGCCAGTATGCGAAAAGGATTCCCTTCTCGATCCAACAGAGACCAGCTGATACACCAAATAGAAATATATAATCGACTAGTCGGAGCAAGTCAACAACCTTCCGTCGATCCCAGGCACGAGCTGAGTCCCGAAATCCCTGGGGCTCAGGTCTGCGGTGCCTGCCGGCTGTCTCGACGTGTCTCTACACCAACGCACACGGGTTGTGGGAAGTCGACGCCCAGCGTACCCGGCTGGACTACGAATACCTCCCCAATCCAAACCGACATAACCGTTTAGGAGGACACATATTTATGTATCTATTCACATATGTGAATAGTTGTTCCTGAAGGACTTCTTTCTTTTATGTAATGTGATACAGATTATCTATAAAATCGAGAAAGGTTAATGCAGTCATTTCTAGAAACATGTGGATTCAGGGATATGTAGGTAGTCCCCGGATACAGCGAGACAGACGTGATGTCACGGCAGACAGATTAGACATAGTAGGTACCATAATATGTTATATTTTTTTTTGTTAGGGAGATGAACGAGGGATATTTGGTGTGGTAACCTTTGAGTATAATTTCGTCGCTAGCGAGGGATATTGAAAATCAATGCGAATAGTTGATAATTATGGGTATTGTGAGTTCGGTTGGTTAGTTGGTAGATATGGGTATTGTGAGTTCGGTTGATTGCTGCATTGTTGTTAACGAGAGTTGAGCGCGTTCAACATACTTCACCGGTTCTAAAACTTTTCTTATGTAGATTTACATGGGAAAACGGCTAAGGTCCATCGTGCAAATTTTTGGTTCATTTCAAGGT